>LGRX02002755.1:0-24432 GCA_001247695.2 Cymbomonas tetramitiformis | reverse complement strand
GAAGCCTTGTATGTCTGCTCAGCGGACAACACCTCGGACATCTTCACCAAACCTCTTCCCCTACCACTATTCCTTAAACACAGGGAAAGCTTGGGGATCATGAAGTTGCAGGACACCACCTCTGAAGACTGAAGACTGAAGGGGGCACCATCCCATACTCTGGAGCTGGAGGGGCACCATCCCAAGAACTGGATATTGCTGACTGAAGGGGCACCATTCCCGAGAACTGGCAGTAGGACAACTAGACAGTCACCCTTTAGAAGGGGTATTGGAATCTGCAAGTGCTGCTGATCAGTTTGGTGTAAAGCATGACTATCTAGACCTTGTACAGTAGTCAGGATGCTCAAACCCTGAAGAAACCCTAAAGAAACACTGTGGAACCCTTAGATCTAGATCTGTAGATCTGCTGAACTAATCGTGGCCGTCAGATCACTGATGACCATCGGGAAGTGCGTAATGACTCCATCTGTAGTAGTCAGGAGTGTCACTGCGGTCGGTATGAACACGACAGTGACACGTAGGAGTCTGTTTCGTGAACTTTCACATAAGATCGCCAAATCGCCCAATCAGTAATGATGGCGCGCAAATGTTCGTGTCGTTTCGAGCTACGAACTGATATATCTTTTGATAATGAAAGTTTACGCTTGCTTTTGTGTAACCGAAACTCTCGAATTCCTACACTGCGAAGCCCCGATGATCTGACCACGGAGAGCCGTCGCACTGCGAAGCCCCGACGATCTGACCACGGAGAGCCGCCGCGCTGCGGCTAGCCCGCAGATCTGACCATGGAGAGCCGCGCGCTGCGAAGCCCCGATGATCTGACCACGGAGAGCCGCTCGCGGCCTGACATCTGACCACGAGAGCGCGCTGTGAAGCCCCGATGATCTGACCACGGAGAGCCGCCCGCTGTGAAGCCCCGATGATCTGACCACGGAGAGCCGCCGCGCTGCGAAGCCCCGATGATCTGACCACGGAGAGCCGCCGCGCTGCGAAGCCCCGATGATCTAACAAAGGGAAAACTGTGGCGGAATGTCTTGAAGGGCTTTCAACAGGCGGTCCAACAGGTGCTCTCCGCCTGCTATCTCCCGCACAAATCAGACCCCCTTGGGGTGGTGATTCGCGCTGATCATAGATGTGGCTGACGGGAGGCGTTGGCGTGTGCATACCTTCGCCTGCAGCTGCACCCTCGTTGTGCTCCGGAGGTGCTGCGGAGACGTCTGGCTCGAGGTTGTGGCGGGGAGGCTGGTACGAGGGCAGCAGGAAAACCTCGATCCCGCGGTTACGCATCGCCCGGGACACCTCGCCTCGGAGGGGGTCCAGCGTGAGAAAGAGACGGAACCCCGGGTGGGGGCGCACAATCCTTGCGGCGCCATTCCCCATGCCGGCCTCGCTCACCAACAGGCTCCCACCAGGCTCCATCAGCGGGTTCAGGCGGTCCAGCACTGCTGGGCTGCACAAGTTTGCGTTCTCGAGCAGCAGCCACTCCCCGCTCTCCAGCGCCCGCAGCAGCGGACCATCCACAAACTCGAACCGCCCCACCTGCGCCGCACCGCGCACCCTCAGCGCAGGCCTCCTGCTGCGCGCACCCTCAGCGCAGGCCTCCTGCTGCGTGTGCGGCATGCTCTACATGGGACGCCGCCACACCCTCCAGCACCGCGTGTGACAGCGGCAATCTGGCCTCTGCCTTTTTCACTTCCGAGGCATTGGAAATGAGACCCCACTGCAGGCGCCTGTTCCTCACCTGGCTGCTGTTGGACCCTCCTGCAGGCCCTCGTGCCAGGGCCCTCACCTGGCTGCTGTTGGACCCTCCTGCAGGCCCTCGTGCCAGGGCCCTCACCTGGCTGCTGTTGGACCCTCCTGCAGGCCCTCGTGCCAGGGCCCTCACCTGGCTGCTGTTGGACCCCGCTGCCTTCACACTCATCGCCAACTTTTGAACCTCCTCCAGCAACGCTTCCGCTGCGGCCGGTGTCACTGGCGGGGCACGATCGCCCCTCGTGGCCACTTGCGGCGCTGAAGGCAGCATTGCCTCTGCCGCCACCGCTGCTTGCACCACGGCCATTGCAGCGCCCAGGAGCGCCTCCATGGCCGCCTGCTGCGCCGCCGGGGAGGCCGTCCCCTGCAGCCCGGCCAGGAGCTGGGCGCGGCTCCCCTCCTCGCTGCGCTGCACCGCCGAGCACGCAGCCGACAGCGCTTGCACCGTGCGCACCCGCTGCTCGAGGGGCGGCGTGCCCGCAGCCACCTCGCCATCCTGAGCTGGCCCGCAGCTCCCCTCCCCTTCCGGCTGCTTGCGCTTCTTCTTCTTCTTCTGCTTCTTCGTCTTCCTCTCCTCCGGATCTGCTGTGAAAAACGAGCTTCGTCACTCTGACCGTGCCAGCCACAAGCAGGGCATCCGACAAAGCGGGACGCGGCCGAGAACCAGCATGGTAGAAAAGCAAAGCCAGAAGGTGATAACACCTCCGCGACTATACTCCCGGACTGTGCCGCGCACACAAGCCAGTAAGGCTTCGGGAGGTCACTGAGGATGTGGAGGGGGTAGAGCAGTGAGAATTCAGAGGCATCAAGACAAGCTCCCAGCGAAGGCGCATCCACGATCGGCAGTCAGTACATACTAAGCTGCAGCACGAGATCTGTGCTGCCATCACTATTCAAGCCGTCGATTCAGGGAAAGCAGGGATTGTGTGTACCTGTTGTGACACCGCCCCCCCCAGCACCGGCAAGCAGCCACCGAGACAGCGCTGCAGCGTGTGCAAGGGCCCGCTCCCGAATGTCCCCCAGCTGCCGCGCCACTGCCGCCTGCTCGAAGCTACCGAGCAGGTCCCCGGTATCGGTGGCATTTGTGAGGGCACACTCGCGCAGTGGCGCCCCCGTGAGGTGCGCCAGCTCGCGCACAAGGGTGGTTTTCCCGGTGCCACTCCCACCGACCAGCACCGTCATCCAACCACGGGAGACTGTGTGTGCCATCGCTTCCAGCGCGCCCATCTGTGCGGGCAACAGCTGCACACTGCGCCGCCCCGCTCGGATGGCCGCCGTGTCTGTCAGCACACACCCCCTGGGCATGCGGGGCACATAAGCGCGGCCCACCTGCGCAGAGCAGACCGAGGGTCAGCACAGGGGCCACGTGAGTGCTGGCACAGGGGCCACGTGGGTGCTGGCACAGGGGCCACGTGGCTGCTGGCACAGGGGCCACGTGGCTGCTGGCACAGGGGCCACGTGGCTGCTGGCACAGGGGCCACGTGGCTGCTGGCACAGGGGCCACGTGGCTGCTGGCAAAGGGGCCACGTGGCTGCTGGCACGGCACACTTTCGTAGTCCCGCCCGCACCAAATCGCCAGCGCATCACTATGCGCTCAAAGGGAGGCGGATCTCGCGGGTGCCCCAGCTGCCTGCCCGACCGGTTGCCTGTGAGGAACTGGCCGGTGAGCTGGGTATCGGCGCGGCGCGGCTCGAGTGGGGATTTGTTCCTAGAGGCCCTTGCTTACCCGGAGTGGGGAGCTATATGCACATCCACGCACAGGCGTGATGAATATTCGTGTATGTGGACTCGAAGTTCAAGCACGGAGCTACATGGGGTGAGTTGCTGGCAAGCATCGTGGATGGCGGCATGGGCCGGTCGCGGGCGCCCCACCTGTACCCAGCTCTCCGCGAGGCGCACCGCCGCGTCCCCCCCTTTGCCGGGTGATCCCTCGGCCTCCTGGTTGAACTGCAGGGGGAGCCGGAAGTGCTCGCCCAGGAGCGCCACAATCGCAGCCCGGTCTTTGGGCGTGCGCAGGCGATGCAGGTACACGGAGCGCCACATGTGCAGCACAAGGGCCTGCAGCCCCGCAGAGCCCTCGTCTCCTTCTCCCGCCTGCGCCTCCATCTGGCTTGGCTGATGCGGCAGCAGCGGGGAGGCCTCGACGAGCTCGCACCAGCGCAGCACGTCGCGCAGGTTGAACTCCCAGGGCGCCCCCGCACTGCCGAAGCTGCGGCGCACCATCACCTGCACGCGCAATCGCACCGGCGTCATGCCAAGCACGCCAGGGAGCGCAATCGCTCCGGCGTCATGCCAAGCACGCCAGGGGGCGCAATCGCTCCGGCATCATGCCAAGCACGCCAGGGAGCGGAAGCAAGGACACTCTGAGGGATGGATACCCAACCTGCCTCCCTGGACCTCCCTGGACAGTGTGCTGAGCATGCAGCGGCCGACCGGCATCGAGGACTCCAGCAGTGCCGATGGACCGGCAGCAAAGATTCCCGGGGGGGGTCAGTTGTGAGCGGCTGCAGGGCGTGCCTGGTCCTGCAGCTCACAGTTGAAGTGCACCATCCGGCGAACCAGGCCGCGGGGCAGGGCGGGGTGCAGGGAGTGCGCGATGAAGGTGAGGTCCGCGGGCTCCATGGCCTCGACATGCACGCGCGAGAAGCGGTTCACGAATGACTTTGGCAGCCCCTTGCGCCCCCCACCCTCCACCAAAGGGTTCTGTGCCGCGAACACCTGCCCAGGGCCACCGTCCAGGCCGCCCTCAGCCAGGCAGACACACTCACACCGCATATATCTGTCAGGGCTGTTTCCCCATCACGGGGAAGGCTCAACCCGGTCGCGCATGCAGCCAGCCTGGTGCTCCAGAGCTTCGTACGGATCACAGCACTGGCCGTGGCGGCGCACCCTCACTCCACATTCGCCAGCTACACCAACAAACACAAGCGGGCGGGGACCATGCGAAAGCACGCACCAAGCAGGCTTCAAGCAAAGAAGCAGTGCGGAGGATGCTGGAGGGTGAGGTGAGGCAAGGCGCCAATCTCAAATGCCATGGTGCTTGAGGATGACAACAGCAGAAACGCAGAGAGCAAACACTGAGACCGAGACTGAGAGGTTTCTCGCATTCCTGAATCGAGCTTCCTGTCCTGGCCCATGCGACCACCAGCAGGTTTTCCACTTCTCCTGATGAATATCTCAGTCGCCTGCGCGGCGCCCAGAGGGCGTGCAGCTGGCGCCCCGCAGAGCAGCTCCGCCGGTGTGGCGCGCCTCCGCTCGGGCGAGGCTCCCCGGCGTCTTCCCGAAGGGCGCTCCAATTTAGGAGATGGCGGGAGGTGCAGGCGGGGGGTGTGCACCTGGAACGAAGGAGGGCATTTGAACACCTCTCCAAGCTCAGGCACGAAGAGCTCGGCGCGGTGATCAAGGCAGGAATTGAGGCCCTCCAGCACGGCCTGTGGGGCCAAGTTCAGCTCGTCCAGCAGCACCCACGCGCCCTCCTTCAGCGCCCGCAGGAAGGGCCCATCTGACCACCGGAACTCCCCGGCGCATCCCCCCTCCGCGGGCAAGTCCGCTCCCAGCAAGTCCATCATGTCGGTCTGCTCCGACAGGTTGATGCGCACCTGGGACAGGGGGCATGCAACAGTGTCACAGAACAGAACCACCAAAACTCAAAAACAAAATGTACCCAGTACACTGGCCAGCGGCAGTGGCTTAAATCAAGGAGGGTCGAGCGCGCGCTTAGGTGATGCAAATCTTGATTCGCTGCGAATGGCGGACAACAACGGGTGCGGCGCGTAATACCAGGGAGTGGCCTGCCGCCGCTGCCAGCGCAGCAATCAGGCTGCTCTTGCCCACCCCGGGGCTCCCCTCCAGCAGGATTGGCCTCCGCACCTGCGCTCGAAATCCAACGGCACAAAATTGATCAGAACGGAGCGGCCATTCCCCGCATGTCCGCCCTTGCAGCGGTGCGAGAGCAACAGCTGGGAAGCATTGGAAAGAAGGGGCCAGAGGTGAGCCGTGGCGTGGGCGAGTGGTGCGGACAGGCGCGTCACCTGCAGCGCGCGCATGACCCGCATGGCATTGCGAGATGTCGACGGGGCCTCGAGCTGGAACGGCACCCCGCGCGCCTGAGCCGCCACCCCGCGCTGCACGAAGAAGGCCCCTGCACCGTACAGGCCTTCAGGGGTGCTACCCCAGGAGGTTGCAGGCATCTCCTTGCTTCCCCCTGCTTCGGGCTGGGCAGCTGTGGAGCCTTCGTGAGCTTGCGCGTCATCGCAGCGCTGCGGCGGCCTCGCGGCGGGAGGCTCCTCCAGGGCGGCGGCCGCCACCAGTACGCTCTCTTCGGGCGACAGCTGGCCCTCGAGGAAGCGGCGGCACTGCGCCTGCGCGTGCTGCACGGCAAGGGGGGTCAACCCAGCAACCAGGCTCAGCCCATCCAATAACGTGAGGTAAGCCCCGTGTGTGTACGCTGCATTCAGCTCCAGCCGCGGGCCCCGTCTCGAGCCGTTCCCTGCACCTCCCAGCAGGCCCCTCTAATGTCAGCGCACCCCGCTCCCAGTCACGAGCGGCGCTGTGCGCCGGCAATATATATCCCTCCCCCGGGCATGAACGGAATCACTGCCACCGCTTCCCTCCCCCGGGCATGAGCGGAATCATTGCCACCACTACCCTCCCCCCGGCATGTGCGGAATCATTGCCACCGCTTCCCTCCCCCGGGCATGAGCGGAATCATTGCCACCACTACCCTCCCCCGGGCATGAGCGGAATCATTACCGCCGCTGGGTTGGCGAGCGCCACCAAAGGGATAGGAAGCTGCACTCACCACCGCTGTAGGCCCCAGCAGTGGTCGTCTCGGCGATGAAATGCGCCCACCCTAGGATGTCGCGCATGGAGGTGAGCTTGGCGTAGCTTCCGCCCTGCAGCGTGCGCAGAAACTGCCAGAAGCCCACCAGGAGGCGCGCAGCAGCGGGCGCCACGTCCGGGACGGCCCGCAGCTGGCGCTCCACAACGAGGCGCAGCTCTGTGGAGTCACCGGAGGCCGCCACCCAGATCTCCGTGAAGCGGTTACGCAGCGCTGGCGAGAGCTCCTTCTTCCCGAAGTCGCCGCCCGGGTTCATGGTCGCCAGAACACGGAATCCCTCCACGCCGTACACCTGCGCGCAGAGGCCACCACCACGCTCTGTGAAGACTGCTGCCCGGAGGAGACGCACCTGGCGCTGGCCCTTGCTTGCCCCCCGCGGAGGGGGCGCACGATGGCGCACGGGAGTGGATGCGGCAAGGCGCACCTCCTCCACCTCGGCGCCGCCCTTTTCGGCGAGGACGAGCAGTGCGTGCGGCTCGAGCACGCTGTTGAGGCGCTCCAGCACGCTGTCCTCGGCGAGGTTGAGCTCGTCCACCAGCATCAGGTCCCCCTCGCGCATCGCCTTGACCAGGGGCCCGTCCTCCCACGTGAAGGGGGGCGCCCCTTCGCGCCGCTCACGCTCGCGGGTTGGGCGATAGCCGCCCAGGAAGTCCGCCGTCTCTGTGTGCTGGTGGCAGTTGAGGATGCGCAGGCGCTGCGCTCGAAGCAGCGCCAGGACCTGGGGCCTCGCACCCACACCCACACATGTCACTGGAGTTGGTGCTGGGGGTAGAGAGCTACAGGCGCAAGTCGGTGGCGGGGGCACAGGTTCGGATGAGAGCGGCCCAGTTTATCATTCTCAGCCCCTTGGGACAGCCCTTGGGCATTCTGGCCGTGGCGTGGGTGGGCAAGCTCTCTTGAGACCAGGCTCTAGGGCGTGTAGGGGGGAACGGGGTCATCCCGAATGTGGGCTTGGTGGTGAAGAGGTGGCTCGAGTGGCGGAGGTGAATGTGGGCTTCAGAGACACAGCAGCAGTGCGGCGGCAGGGCAGTCGCAGAGGGGCTGAGATGGCACCTGACAAACCGAGGTTTTGCCGCATCCCGTCTCCCCCACGAGCAGCACGTTCTCCTGGTTGTCCAGGCAGCGGCGCACGAGCGCGCAGAGACGCCGCAGGGAGGGGGTCCAGGCGAGCCCGTGGATTGCGGCCTCCGCCTCCGCCGTGGCCTGAGAGGGTTCCTGCACCTCCTGGCGCTCCTGGATCTCAACCCACGTGGCCTCGCCCCACTGCTGGTAGATGCTCTCCACGTCCACCTTCACCTTCAGCACCTTCTCCAGCACCTGCGAACAGCTCACGGCGCGCGCCCGCAAGAAGCGGAGTCAAAGGCGTGGGCACTGCTTCGAGCGCGGCCGCCACGAGGCCCGCGCGCCGGACGCACCGCAAGCAGGGCGTGGCAGACGAGGCGGCAGTCAAGTCATCAGATCCTGGAGCAAGAGCCGGCATGTGGCAGTGGAGCAAAGCGTGAGAGGGATGAGCTCCCGCCTCTCACCAAGGACGCACCGACTGAGGCGCGGCTTCGCACCTGGTGCACAACCTGGCGCTCCTCCCCGGTGCGCAGGCGCTCCGCCAGGAGCATGTACCCGTCCTCCGCCAGCATTTGGTAGTGGTCTTGTGCCGTCTGTCCCGTTGCTCGGCCGTGCCGCTCCGCCCACCGGAACAGGTCTCTGTACGGCGCCACGCCACCTCGCCCGAAATCGTCAGCACATCACGCATGCCGTCAGCACGCCCCTGAGCGCACGCCACGCATGCAGCCTCGAGGAGCAGGTGTGCAGGCCAAGGAGCCTCGAAACCCTGCATCCAAGTCTGGAGCTACCGCATGATTGATCATGTGGGCGAGATCCCGGTCGGACCTACAATTGTTAGCCATACAAAATCAGAAGAGGCCGCGAATCTGATCCTCAGACGCTCCCTCGCACTGCAGAGCAAGGGCAACTCGTGCGAACTTGCCGGGGGAAAGTATGCTCACTCCATGCGACAGTGATGGCGCCCTGGTGCGCCATGCACGCACACACACAGGCATCAGGAGTTGTGCATAGGCTAGGAACGCAAGGGCGGGCAGGGGTAGAGGATTGTTGGGAAAATACCTCGGGGTGATGTAGCTATCCTTGCCGGAAAAGACACGAGAGCCGCTGCGCCTCATCTGCAGCTGCCGCATCACCTCCACCAGCTTGCTTGCATGAGAGGGTGCCACGTGGCACCGTTTGTTCAGGATCTCTGCCAGCTCACCGTCTGGGATGTCCTGCACGTGGATCTCGCTGAAGCGGTTGCGGAATGCACGTGACAGCACCTTACGTCCCGCGTATGCACCTAGATTGCTCACCCCCGCCTTCCAACCCCAGCAACCCCTGACGGAATGCAGCTTGGAATGGTTACCCAAGCCTGCAGGGCAGCCTATCAGATCACCAAAACACGGGCGCAAGTTACTGCTGCAGGGCAGCCTATCAGATCACCAAAACACGGGCGCAAGTTACTGCTGCAGGGCAGCCTATCAGATCACCAAAACACGGGAGCAAGTTACTGCTGCAGGGCAGCCCTGCCCCCAACGCATCCACGCTCAAGCTCCGAGGCATCATTCATACAGACACCTTTCAGCAGCACGCCAGTCTGCTATATGCCACGTCGGCATTTGTGTACGGTCTCTTCTCAGGCTCTTTTAATGAAAAGTGGAATCTGGTAAGCAGATGTGGAGCTGCACGTGCATGAGGAAATCTGAGAATCAAATTTTGATATATTCTTCTTTGGCAGGTGGCATTCTCATGTTGCGTGGCATAGCTGAGGACCCCATCCAAATACTCTAGTCATAGCCAAATGCGAAAATTAGTTGTCAAAGGAGAGTACTTTCCACCGCACCCCACCTATGAAATGGGTCACCGCCAGCGCTAAGTTGGGGGGGCATCGTTGCTGGCAGGAGTGGGAGGGCGGGGGCGCGCACCTGGAGGGTTCTGCGTGGCGAAGAGCATGAAGTGCGGGTGGGGCTTGATGCTCTCTTGCAGCTCAGGCAAGAAGAGCTCCCGGTTGTCATCCAGCAGCCGGTTCAGCGCCTCCAGCACGTCCGTGGGCGCCAAATTCAGCTCATCCAGCACAACCCACCACCCATGCCGCACCGCCTGCACCAAAGGGCCCTCCTGGAACACTAGCTGCCCGCGCTCATCCGTCACATAACGCCCGAGATACTCCTGTAAGTCTGTGTGCTCATGGTTGTTCAGCCGTATGAAGCGGTGCCTGCAAGCAACCCCGCCCCCTCGCATAGAGTTGGGCCAAGCGCGGTGCGCTCAGTCTGCCCGAGAGCACAGAGGGCGGGCCCAGCAGGTGGAAGACCATGCAAGGCGTCAGCAGGGGTTGGGGTGGAGCCGGGAAAGCGAGGGGCCTGCGGGCGCCGCACCTGGTCTCCCGCGCAAGGTATTCCACGAGGCTGGTCTTGCCGGCGGAGGTGGGCCCCTGAAGCAGCACTGGGTGGCGCCGCATGAGCACCGCGCGAGCGATGGTGTTGAGGTGGCCGCGCACGCTTGGCGTGAGGACAAACTGGCGCGCCCCCTCCTCAGCCTCCGCCTCCATGCCCGTCTCCACCCAGAAGTGCTCCATCTGTACATGCTGGCCGCTCAGGGGCTGCGGCACCGGCTTCAGAAACGCCTTCAGCGCCTTCCCGCCTAAGAAGTGCTTCTGCGCGTACCCCCCCGGCACAGCCCCACCTCCCATATGCACTCCCTCCCACGTGGATGGCTGGCCTCCCATATGCACTCCCTCCCACGTGGATGACTGGCCTCCCATATGCACTCCCTCCCACGTGGATGACTGGCCTCCCATATGCACTCCCTCCCACGTGGATGACTGGCCTCCCATCTACTCCTCACTTGCCCGACGGCAACATTGCAGGTTTCCGCCCAGATGGAAGGCGGGGAAGTGGGAAACTCATCCATCTATTCTCTTTCTTTCAAATGATACAGACAAGACCCCCCCTCTTCCCCCCGCGAGTCTGCTGCTATGAATCAAGGGGAGACGCGTGGTGGAGCGGTCCCTCCCCCGGCCGCATGCAGGAACATGGTGAATGGAGCGAGAGACGGGCGCGCAGCCGAGGGGGCGCGGGTAGCTGAGGCGGCCGGGCCATGACAGCTTCAGCCGGGTATCACCTTGAGCAGGCCCTCCATGATGACTGCAGAAGGGGCATCGAGGAGCGTGAGGAAGGCCATGGCAAAGCCGTCGTACAGCGCCCGCGCCTGCCCGTACACAGGGAGCGCCTTGCTGGCATACTCCAGCGCCCGCGCAAGCGTCCGCAGGCTGAACTGCGGCTTCTGGTTCGCGCTGTCCAGCATCTTGTCCCTCGCCTCCACTTTAGCCTGCGCGTGCCGCACACCACCTCGCGCTCACTATGGTCAGCGATTCGCCAGATTCCAAACAGTGACGTGGACTTGCTTGAACGGGTCACGTAGGCAGCGGCTTGATGGCCCAGCCGAACCTGTAGGTAGAAGCTGACGACCTCCGCCACCACCTCCTGCCGCGCGAGGCTCGGGCTGCGCTCGAGGTAGCTCCGCGTGAGCACCTCGAGGTCCTCCCGCAGCTCGGGCTCCCCCACGTACACCTCCGTGAAGCGGTGCTTCAGCCCGGCAGGCAGGTCTCGCTTCCCCACGTCCGTCGCCGGGTTCATCGCACCAAAGATCCGGAAGCACGTGTGGCGCGGCACAGGCGCGGTGTCTCCGCGCTCGCTCAACACCAGGGACCCCGCGGCGCCCTCGAGCAGCCCCGCCAGCCGGCCCAGAGTCTCAGCGGAGGCGAGGTTGATCTCATCCAGAAGCAGCCACCGCCCCTCGCGCAGCGCCCGCACCAGCGCGCCCTCAACGAATGCAAAAGCCGGTGGCGCTGCCGAGGAGCCGGTGGCGGTGTCGGCCCCCAGGCTCCCCTCGGCGGAGGCGAGCTCCTTGAAGAGCTGCGCCCACTCTGCCTTGATCGCCGAGCTCACCTTCGGGCCCTTGTCCCGCTTTTGCCTGCGTTCCTCCCCCGTCAGCGCAGACGTGAACAGGTGCAATGCTCAGGCACCTGTAGTGCCGTCTGTGAAGACAATCGTACGACTCAGAACACCCAGCCAAGTCGAGGTGGCAAGAGCACAAGGTCCTCGTTGTGATGCGCCCGGCTGCTCTGGCGGCGGCCCTCAGCCGCGCCCTGCAGGCAGAGCAGTTGCATGCTCTAAATCAGATTCACGGCACGTGCGCCGGGAGCTGGAGACGGCCCCCCACGTACTTCTTCGACTTCTTCGAGCTCTTTGAGTCCGCCCCATCCCCTCGGCCTCGTTTCCCACCCTGCAGCCGCCCCCCACACCGCATCCCCTCGGCCTGCATTCCCACCCTACAGCCGTTGCCCCACACCAGCACTCCTTGGAGCTTACCCCATATTATTCCCTCACCAGTTCTTTCTCACAGCCACCACACACCTTCGATCTGCTGTCTACTCTGCAGGCTCGCCCCAATCTCGCAACCTCTTGATCATCGCGCGATTCCCCGAAACAAGGGAGAAGCCAATCAGCTTATTGCGGTGTCTCTGCACTACAACAAGGCAGCAGCAGCGGCATGCACACGCCCGCTAGTCACCACATGATGGCATGGGTGGAGAGAAGGGCTGGGATCCGCACCGCCAGCTGTACATCTCCACCTGCTAAACCGGCGGAGCCCGCTGGAGATCTGTTCCCCGCGTCTGGCCGCTCCGTAGCAGCCACCAGAGCCTCGAACTGCCCCACTCCCTCGCATTGCCACCCCCCAAATCAAGCACTGACCCCACTCACTGCGGGAAACAACCCACTCCCGTTGGTTGGTGCTGCAGCCGAAGCACTGGGGCAAAGGCTCACAGGGGGTGCTGGAGGGGAGGGCCCACAGGCCAAGGTGCTTGAGGGGAAGGCACAGGGAGTGTTAGAGGAAGGCACAGGGGGTGCTGGAGGGAAGGCGCACAGGGGGTGTTGGAGAGGGCCTGGGGGGTGTTGGAGGAAAGGCGCACAGGGGGTGCTGAAGGGCAAGGCACAGGGGGTGCTGGAGGGGGAGGGAGACAGCGGGTGCTGGATGGGAAGGCGCACAGGGTGTTGGAGGAAAAGGGCACAGGGGGTGCTGGAGGGCAGCACAGCGGGTGCTGGAGGGGAAGATGCACAGCGGGTGCTGGAGGGAAGGCGCACAGGGGTGCTGGAGGGAAAGGCGCACAGCGGGTGCTGAAGGAGGGATGCGACAGCGGTGTTGATGAAAAGGCACAGGGGTGTTGAGGAGTGACAGCGGGTGCTGAGGGAAAGGCGCACTGAGGAAAGGCGCAGGGGGTGCTGGAGGGAAGCACAGGGGTGCTGGCGGGAGGGCTGCAGGGGGTGCTGGAGGAAAGGCGCACAGGGGTGCTGGGGGGAAGGCGCACAGTGGGTGCTGAGGAAAAGGCGACAGGGGGTGCTGGAGGAAAAGGCGCACATGGTTCTGTAGAGGAAGGCGACAGGGGTGCTGGAGGGGAAGGCCCACAGGGGGTGCTATGAAAGGCGCACAGGGGTGCTAAGGGCAAGGGGCACAGGGGGTGCTGGAGGAAAGGCGCACATGCTCCTGTAGAGGAAGGCGCATAGGGGGTGCTGAGGGGAAGGCGCACAGGGGGTGCTGGAGAGCTGGCGCACAGCGGTCCTGGAGGGCAAGGGGCACAGGGGTGCTGGCGGGGGAAGGCGCAGAGAGGGTGCTGGAGGGCGGCACAGGGGTGCTGGAGGGGAAAAGGCGCACAGGGGTGCTGGAGGAAAAGGCGCACAGGGGTGCTGGAGGAAAAGGCGCACAGGGATGCTGGAGGAAAAGGCGCACAGGGGATGCTGGAGGAAAAGGCGCACCGGGGGGGGCGAGTCACCTGCTGGTGGGCCTTGCGAATGGCTGCAAGGACCTTGCGCCACTGCTGCCGCTCCCCAAACTTGGCCACCTGCGCAGCCCGCATCCCCCGGGTCCATATTGTACACGCCACATGCCACGATTGCCACTTGCGACCCCCTCTCCCCTTGCCCTCCCTGTGTGGCATACCCCCAGATATCAAGCGAGGCCTCGACAGCTTCACCCCTTGCCCACCCTGTGTGGCATACCCCCAGATATCAAGCGAGGCCTCGACAGCTTCACCCCTTGCCCACCCTGTGTGGCATACCCCGGAATATCAAGCGTGCGTCATCAGAACAGGACGCGGTCATAACATGAGTTGTGCACCGTTGTACGTCATCAGAACAGGACACGGTCATGACATGAGGTGCGCGCCGACGTATGTCATCAGAACAGGACGTGGTCATTACATGAGTTGCGCGCCGACGTATGTCATCAGAACAGGACGCGGTCATGACATGGGATGCGCGCCGACGTATGTCATCAGAACAGGACGCGGTCATCACATGGGATGCGCGCCGACGTGCGTCATCAGAACAGGACGTGGTCATGACATGGGATGGGCGCCGAGGTTCCTTCAAAAGTTTCCATTCAATCTGCGACGCCGCTGATGCCGCCAGACTGCCCACCTGTGCAATATACGCCAGGTTGGAGGCGCTCGGGAAGGTGCGCATGAAGAGGCTCTGGAACTGATTGGTCAGCGGCGTACACAGCTGTGCTGCATCCACCGGCTTAAACCTGTACGCCAGCGAACATAATTGTGAGGGCCGGCAGAGGGATGCCATGGATATGAGCATGAGGCAGCAGCCAAACAGTGCGACGTGAGCAGCGCGGGCCAATGACCAGAGCTTTTTGCAACCGGCCCAATCTGACGGCAGGGAATAAGCCGAGCGCCGGAACCCGTGCCCCGGAGAACATCGGCGGCGATGACGCACCCTCCGATGAGGTCCGCGCTGTCACTCTGATTACTCATGTTGATCACCGTGAGCTCTGCCCCGACCTGCCGCGCCAGATACTGCACCAGGGCTGTCTTTCCAGTCCCGGTCTCCCCCACCAGCAGCAACGGCTCCACCATCTGAACGCTCACGGCCACCCGCTCCAGCAGTCGCAGAGCGTGCCCCGTCCTCGCATACACCGCCGCGGTGGCTCCGCTCAGTGCCCCCACATCCCCTGTGGACCAGAGCCACCGGCCGCGGCGCGCGTCAGCCTCAGGCCACTTCCACATGCCGCCCGGCGGCATCATGCCCCACCCCCTGCGCTGGGTGGCAGAGGAGAAGGGAGGTGGAAGCTGCAACATGCATGTGACCAAAGCGGCAGGTCAGGCCATCCACAGAACATACAAGCAGAGGCAGGTTCCGCCTGAATTGCCTGAAAACTTGGGCTCGAGCAATGCTGGTGCCATAACATGCTGCCAAACAGGCCGCAGGCTGCGCAAGAAGGTACCCAACAGTGGAAGGCAGAGCGCAGGGAGGGGGGAGCGCAGCAGTGGAAGGCAGCGCGCAGGGAGGGGGAGCGAGCAGTGGAAGGCAGCGCGCAGGGAGGGGGAGCGCAGCAGTGGAAGGCAGCGCGCAGGGAGGGGGAGCGCAGGCAGTGGAAGGCAGAGCGAGGGAGGGGGAGCGCAGCAGTGGAAGGCAGCGCGCAGGGAGGGGGAGCGCAGCAGTGGAAGGCAGAGCGCAGGGAGGGGGGAGCGCAGCAGGCATCTCCGGGGCTGAGCGGTGAGCCTGCCCAAACCTGCTGACCGGAAAGGCGGCGAAACAGGCGGGAAGGGCAGGGTGTGAGGAGCAATACCTTGGGGCTTGACGGGGAGCATGGCACGGCCGAACTCCGCCTGATTGGCTGAAATGGAGACAACCGGGCGGTGGAGCGTGTCGTAGTGCAAGGCGCAGTCTTTGGGCAGCTCGAGGGCTGCAGCCAGCGCTTCCAACACTCGGGCGCGTCCAGGCCCCGCAGGCAGGCTTCCAACAAGGCAGTCCACTGCTTCCTGCAGCGCCAGCTCTCGCACCCGAGCTGACAGCTGCCCTCTTGCCGCCAGGCCTCCACCAGCCTCTGGCCCCAGGAGCCGCAGCACACCAACCGCCCCCGCCACCTCTCAGCCGCCTCACACTCGACACTCACCTCCGCCATTAGGGCAGCGGAACGTTCCCGATCTCAGTCCAGGGAGTCAAGGCAGCCGCCGCTCGTAGATGGAAGCCATTTCTTCTGAAAGTGGCTGCAGAGGAACCTTGCGATGCGTGGCACGTGTGGCCGACCCTCTCAGGTTGGGGGCGAAAGGGTTGCGTCGCCCTGCGGCAGTGAGGGTTCGCGTCGCCCTGCGGCAGTGAGGGTTCGCGTCGCCCTGCGGCAGTGAGGGTTTGCGTCGCCCTGCGGCAGTGAGTGAGGGTTCGCGCCGCCTGCGGCAGTGAGGGTTCGGCCGCCCTGCGGCAGTGAGGGTTTGCGTCGCCCTGCGGCAGTGAGGGTTCGCGTTGCGGCAGTGAGAGGGTTCGCCGCCTGCGGCAGTGAGGGTTCGCGTTGCGGCGCGTCGCCCTGCGGCAGTGAGGTTCGCTTGAGGGTTCGCGTCGCCTGCGGCAGTGAGGGTTTGCGTCGCCCTGCGGGTTTAGCTATAAGCGATGAGAATCAGCGACAGAGGCGATGAGTTTCAAGTGTTTTTATGCGGAATATGGCAGGCGTTATGCAGCACCGTCCGATCTGATCTGATTAGATCGACCCTTAGATTGCAGTTATTCTGACAGTGACATCGGATCTGAGAGTATGACACTGTTATCGAGGGACTATGACAATGTCACATCGAAACTCGGCCGCCTAGGATTCTGAGAGTTGAATAAAGCAATCGAAGAAACAATTCCTGGTAATCAGTTGGAACTGTTCCAATCTGACTAACTGCTGTAATTATTCTTGCTTTAAGCTTCTAGAAAATTCCGACTTTGCCGTCATGGCTTCGAAGTTAGCTCCCCCTTCTACTGGTATCTTTTCAGATGACTTTACTCAGTTGGACCTGGCTCGATTGGAACAGCTTCTTTCTTCTTACAAACTGGTGGCACCGGCAGACCCTAATTTGGTGGGCTGTATTCTGCACTTTGCTTCTCGTATCGACGACTTGATTGCATATGCCCGTCGTGGTGAACCCTGTGAGGCCACGATTCTGCAGTCTTTTCATACTCTGATTTCACAGGTTTCGCCGGGCTCAGAGTCACGAGCTTTGATTGACGTCGAGGCACCTCTAATTCCTGGTATCGTTGAGGAGATGTTAACTTACGCGTACGGGATTCGTATCCGTCAACTTCGTGAGCCTTCTTTTGGTTGTCCTGGACGTGTGGCGTACGGTTTTTGTGGCGAGGTGGATTGTTTTGAGCAGTACCGTACCACTCCCACTTCCAGTGCGTACGGGACATGTGGTCTCAAGATTTGCAGCGTGAATAAGGTATCTACGCATATGGTACATCACAACCAGGAGCGATTGCGTCAGAATAACTGTTTTTTTCTGAGTGACCTTCCTTACTGTCGGGCGATTACATGCGAGAGCGAGTCGCAAGATTACGTACGTTGTCGCGTCTGCGCGGCTGTGATTCATAAAGAGTGTCTGGATGAATTCTTCGATGTTGGTAACTACGCCTTTTTTCCGTGGAGACCGTAGTCACTTTATCTGTACGGATTGCTTTCTACCTTTCCCTGAGCTAACGATGATGTATATTTCAGCGCGAAAGCCGCAGGAGGAGATCAGCGTGTTGGTGATTCTACCTTTTCACGTTTCGCCCGCGAGTCAACGGGCGTACAGCCGTTTGCTGGAGACCTATAAGGGATTTGCAGGTCCGGAGTTGGCCTTTATGGGGGATTTCGATGAGCTGTCTGATGTGGACCCGGTCGGAGCGGATGATTCGTCCCCGCGCGTTTTGGAGCCTGCGCAGAACCGTTTAGTTGAGATGCGAACTCAGCTTCTGAGCAGCCTGAGCCGCACGCGCTCACGTTGTCAAAGAACGTCGGGTGGATCGACAGCGGGTAGTGAACTCAGTTCTGACGGTGGTTTGCAGCGGGGCAGTCCTATTCGGGCGGAACTGGTTGCTCAACTCAGCGCAGTTCGTTCTTTGAAGAAGTCTGAACCCGTTCCCTTAACCTTGGCCGGTGCAGGAGGACACGTGGGACCCTCGGCTGGGCTTCTATCTGCTAGCGAGGCTGTCGCGCGATATGTCGCACCTGGACTCCGCGCTGAGCAGCCTTCCCTTGGTGTCACCACGACCGCACCGACAGCGACATCTCAGCCTTCTAACTTGCTTGGTGGAATATCTGCGGTCGAGCCCATGGCGCACGCGCTGCTACCGCCCGATCGTGGAGTCCGGCGTTTCGCGGAGAGTGAAGTACCTTTGGGAAGTTTCGGTCAAGCTGGTAATTACATCCAGCCTGAACAGTTATCTGGTGGTCTTCATAATATAAATATTACGGCAACTGGCACTGGACACTTGGACACTCACGTTGCTTCTTTGATGCCTGGTGTAGCGCCCACGACTACGGCACCGGGGCCACCCGCGACTGTACCAAGCGGAGGTAACGCACTGTCTTTCGAGGATCTCTTGAGCGCGACTGTTGTTTCCCACGGCTTGACGGATTTAGTTACGGGAGCTATTGATGGTCTGACCCTGCGTGACCCGGCGAGTCCTTCTTACCCGGGTAGAGAGATGATGGAGAACTACTCTGGTAATAGTACTGACAGTGCGTCGCGCAAGCAGATGCAGCGGATTATGCAGAGCGACACGCTGGGTGCCAGTTCGGAGTTCCAGTACACTCCGTTTCAGGAGCGTGCCGGGGATCTGATTCAGGATGGGGCAACTTTGCGCGTTAAAGACAAACTTCAGTTCCCTCGCGTGGATCGTTTCCTGAGTTGGTGTAGGCGTCGATGTGAGGACTGGGAGCGTATTCGCGACAGTGGGATTGGGGTGTTCACTTACAACCCGGATCCCGCGAGTCCGTTTAAGGCGCACTATCGCACCGCGGTGATGATTGTTGCTCGTTATGAGTTCCTTATGGAACTGGTAGAGTACGTTCGGACTGAGATGCCCCACGTCCCGTTCGAGGCTACTTATGTCCTGATTACGTCGTACTATGTCACGGCACGCTGGACAAAGCAGCCTTTCACCACGGCGTTAAGTGAGGATCGTGACTTACTGCGATTGGGTTCCGAGAAGTTCACCACGGTGTCTGCTCGCCGTGAGAACTTACGCCGTTTGGTGATGGAGTCCTTTCCCACGGTTGCTTTTCAGCGAGTCCTGGCCCGTACGGGCTATGTTCCTACTCCAATGGTGCAGGGGGCTGGTTTACTTCCGGCCCCCCCTCAGTCTGGTGTGCTGTCGCCCCCGTCTGGGGCTGGGGCAGTCGTGCCTCCGGTGGCCTCCCGCCCGTGCCCTCTCTGCGGCAGCAGCGAGCACAGCTATTACGCTGGGAACTACACCCATACAGGCACTATTACCCGTGCGTGTAACCGAGTGAAGAGAGTGGACGGTGTCAAGATGAAGTGCGTGAAGAAGCACGCCTTTTCTGGTCCCTTGATGACACCGTGTGACTACACCGAGACCGTTTGAAGTCTCGGCAAGCAGTTAGCAGGTATTCAAGACACAGAACCCTCCCCGTTACAGTCTGTTCTTTGGCCTTTGTCGTCCGAAACACCATCTGATGGCTTGGACACTGGTCTGGACTCTGTCTGTTGCGACGCGCGGCCTGTGCCTTCGGTATCTCATGCCACACAGCCAGCTCCGCGCTCAACACAGGTTCCTGTCTTAGCTTCTGAAGCGCCTACTACTGCGGAGCCTTTTCAGGCAGTCCGTGGTCTTCACTCCTTATTGCTCAGAGAGTTAGTCTATTGGTATGACACTCCTGAAGGTTGCCCTGTTCCTGGTGATCCACTTATGTTTGACGCCTACACAGACAGTGGCCAGGTATTTAAACGGCAACTCATGACATTGGGTACCCGGCTCTATTCTGGAGTCTCTCTTACTCCAGATGAGTGTATCTTCCGGGACCGCATACACTGGGTACGTCTGCGAGCCTCGGGTTCCAGGCACACTTTTATGGTTGTTTACACTTCTGATGGTTATCACCGGCTGCTGGTTCTGAAGGTTCCGCCTCGGAAATTTTCTTCTCCCGAGGCGAGGCACCGGCATGCCAGTCGCCAAATGACCTTCCATGACACTGCTGATGGTCTCTATTCTCCTGGAGTCCGCTATACAGCGGCCCTTTATGATTGGTTTCAACCTGGTGAGGAGGCACTTCAGCAATCTTGTCGTGAAGGCCACCGTATGAACTTTGTGGCCAAGCCTGCTCGTTTTAAGCGGGACAACCACCCTACTTGCTATGAGCACGCTGACCGGTCTGAGGCAGACCTGCTCCGGTCGGTTGAGCGAGGGGTCTTGGAGGGGCCATTACATTATGAGCCCTGGTGTGTGACTCAAATTGGGTCTCTTTATTGTCCGGTGAAGGACAAGTTCCGAAACATCTGGAACGCCCGCACGTCTCGGGTTAATGAGTCCATGGCGCCGGCTCCTGCTGAGTATGACTACCTTCAGCCGGTGTTATCCTTGCAGCGACCCCGTTGCCTTCAGGGTGGGTGGGACCTGAAGGACGCCTTCTGGAATAATCCCCGTTGGCAGCCTCATTGTGACTATATGGGGGTCCAACTGCCGTTGTCCAAGGACTTCTATCGGGCACGGTTTGACATGTTCGGGTTCTCGGATGCACCGAAGCACCAGGCCGAGATGGCTCAAGTCTTCAAGCGGGTCCTGAATGGTACCGTTCATGCTGACGGTCGCTCGGAGTGCACGGGGATCTTTGTGGACGACGGGCACAGTGTTTATGACCGTCAGCTTGGCAAGGTTGAGAGTGACCGGCGGGCCTTTGCGGAGATCGACCAGTTGGCTGCTCTTGGTGTTCAGGCGTCGGCGCACAAAACTTTCTTGCCGGCTTCAGTGAAAGAGTATGTGGGCCGGGAGATTCACTCCGAGAGTCAGACAGTGACGCTCTCGAAGGCTCGGGCTGAGAAGTATGGTGCCGCAGCGGGTGACTTGCTCCAGAAGTATCCTCCAGGCGTTCAGGTACCCAGGCGTGAGCTGGCCGGTGTTATCGGCAAGCTTCAGTTTGTGGCGCCCCTTATTATTGGTGGACAGAACATGCTATCTCCATTGTATGAGGCCCGTGACGCTTTTGTTAATCCCCTGGTGGCCTCCGCACCTGCCAAGATGCGGTGGGACGACGGGGTCTGTGTGCATTTGGATGATCGAGCTCGTGGAGAGCTTTCTCGCTTTGTGGGTCATATGGAGGAACGCCCTTCCAGGCGCTATTATTTGTATGAGGGCAAGCCCGAGGTGTCTGGCCTGTGGTTGGGTCAGCATTCTGGGGACCGTGAGTACCTCACGGGACACTGGCAGACTCCCGAGGGGATCCTGGCGCCTACTATGGATGCGTCGGGATGGCAGGGGGGCATCGCCCTTCGGGACTGGCGGCACATCCTGTCATTCCCTCCGGATCAGTGTGCTCCTCATAAGAGCTCCAACTTCCGTGAGGCGAGTACAGCGGCGTCAGCGGCTGAATTGCTGGGTCCGGCGCACCGTGGGGAATGCCTGCTTTTCCGTAGTGACAACTCTACCACGGTGTCGCTGATCAACAAGCAGGGTACTATGGCCCCAGCTCTTTGGGAGGTCGGTGAGCGAATCTTTAGTGCGGCCCGTATGTATGATCTGGACCTCGCCTGTGAGCATATCCCTGGGTTGGAGAATGGCCTCTCGGATGGTCTCTCCCGTTATGTGCGCCGGAAGGATTATTCCGACTGGCAGTACAGGAGGGACGAGTTCCTCTCAGTTCAGTCAGAATTGGCCAGACCCTTTACCCTGGATGGTGGTGCGGACCCGGTGGGCACTAATGCTCACCTGCCCCGTTATTGCTCGGAGGTGGACAGCTTTTTGGCCCGCTCTTTGGCCGGTGAGGCGGTGTATGCTAACCCCGACTATGCCCTTATCCGGGAGTATCTGCTGCATTTCTTGCAGTGTCAGCGGGACTCGCCGTATGACACGTCGGGTACCTTTGTAGTGCCGGTGTGGGACACTTATGACTGGTGGTACTTGGTGAAGGGGGGCCGGGTGCTTCGTTATTACCCCCCTGACACTGAGTTGTTCACTACCCCGTCGTGGGAGCAGCTGGAGAATGCGGATGGCACTTATGGCTTTGGCTCCGGGCGCACCTTCCGGGGGCCGACCCGGTGGCCCGTGGTGGTCATTCACTTCCCCTCTTTGTTGCCTGCCAGGGGGAGCTCTCGAAGTGCTGCGGGAGCTGTTGTACCTGGTGACGGTGGCCCTTGGAGGGGAGTGCCAGTATTGTCGGGGGACGCCCAACGAGATCGTGTGCTGCTGTCTCAAATGCACCCGTCTGTTGTGCGTGGTATGCTCCGGTGTTAAGCCGGGCCTTACGGCTCTGGTCCTTTGCGGTACCTGCTGGGTGGCGGCGGCTGGCTGGACGGGCCCATCGACGGGGGCATTGGCCCGTCTTGTGTCTCATATGGCGGCCCTGCGGGTGCGTGAAGGTACGACGGTGATTCAGCGCCGGGGGGTCCGGGACTTTCGGGACTTCTTGGTGCACGTTGCCGGGCACGACCTGCCGGCCTCCGTGCAGGATGTCATGGGGTATATCGCATATGCGGTGGAGGTCCGGCCGTTCAGGCTGGACTCCTCTACGGTGCGGAGCTACCTTACTGGTGTCACGGCATGGCATTATGAGATGCGAGACACGCTGGGCGAGGCGCCTATTCTGGAGGAGGATGGCAGCCCGCTCGTGTTGCGCATCCCAACTAAGCACCCCTCGGTGCGGGCGTTGCTGACGGTGTTGGACAAGCATTACAAGCGGCCGTCCAAGGCCAAGCGGGCTTGGACCCCGGCTGAGTGGCGCCGCATTTTCCACTTCGGCTTCGTCCTGAGTGGGCGTTCGGGCCGGTTCCAGCAGCTGGTGTATATGATGAAGACCTTTGGCTGCTTGAGGCCGGGGGCAGTGCGGTGGCTGCGTGTGTACTTTGACCTCTATTGGGAGGGTCCGTCGTTGTGCATTCACTGGAGGAAGCCTCCGGTGCCGACGGACCCTCATGTGCTGGTGGTGCACAATGATGAGGAGCTTTCCCCTTACATCCGGGGCTCCTTGGTGTTCGATAAGAATGCTGACGCCCGAAAGCCCAAGGAGTTCTTCATTCCGAGCGAGGTGCCGGCTCTGGGGGTATTCCCGGTGCAGATGTTGGAGGAGTATGTGGTCCGTGAGGGGCTGACCTCCGGCTCCTTGCTGTGTCGTGCGCCGAAAGGGGCATCGGGTTGGTACCCCGGGCCTTACTCCGGCTTTGGTCGGGCTTATCAGAAGGCTTTTGCTCGGGCTTTCCCCGGCCGGGATGATGCCCGCCACTACGGGGGTGGCTCCCCGAGGAAGTCTCTTGGTCAGTGGCTGTGGACTTATGGTTGGTCACACCGGGTTATCTCTGATGTGGGCGGTTGGTACACGCCTAAGGTGGCCATGGACCTGTATTTCACAACTCACAGGTTCACTATCTTGCGGGCATTGCGGCAGTTGGGGGCTGAAGCTGGGGGTGTGACTGTGACGCATTTCAGATGAGGCGCCGGATGACTCCGCGCTTAATCTGCAGATCTTGACCCGTATGGAGAAGACCCTGAATGTGGAGGCGGGTTCTCTAGTGGGCATCGAGATGGATGGTTATTATATTTATGACAAGTATCGGCTGGCTCGGGTGACGGACTTGCCCGACCAGGCCACTACGGATTCGGACTATGTGCTCTCGGATTATTCTGAGGATTGGCGGGACACTCTGGATGATGATTATGAGGATGATTGTGAATGGTGAGCTGCGGTGTGGCTGTGGCTCTAATAGTATTGTTACTTCTGGGCTGGGCGTGGCGCCTGGCTATTGTGGTTATTTATACTTCTGGAATTGAGTGGTTATTACCTGGTTATTATATATCTGGGTCCGGGCCCCTCGGCAATTGCTATGACTGGTGGTGCGTGTGATTCTGAATCTGCGCCTCTTTGTTTGGCTGATGCCTGAATGTTTTATGTTTTACGGCCTAGCCGGCTCAACTGTTATCTGGTGGTTTATATGCTTCTGGATCTGGACTTGTTGGCCGTGGCTATTATCTGGTTATGTGTTTGATTCTGAATCTGCACTTCTTGATTATCTGGTGGTTTCTATGCTCCTGGACTGGCTTTGCCTTGCAGTGTGCTCCGGGGTTGCCATTAACTGTGTGTGACAGGCCTGCTTATCCACCCTTATACTTTTATGGAGAGATGGTGGGAGCTCTGGACAGGCGGACGGATAGGACCACGCCTGTCCAGATTCGGTTCGGTTTTCACCAAACATATGTGTACAACTGCAGTGACCACATGCATGTGTACAACTGCAGTGACCAAAGCAATGAGTATATAAGCATGCAACGGCAGAAAAAGTTTAGCTATAAGCGATGAGAATCAGCGACAGAGGCGATGAGTTTCAAGTGTTTTTATGCGGAATATGGCAGGCGTTATGCAGCACCGTCCGATCTGATCTGATTAGATCGACCCTTAGATTGCAGTTATTCTGACAGTGACATCGGATCTGAGAGTATGACACTGTTATCGAGGGACTATGACAATGTCACATCGAAACTCGGCCGCCTAGGATTCTGAGAGTTGAATAAAGCAATCGAAGAAACAATTCCTGGTAATCAGTTGGAACTGTTCCAATCTGACTAACTGCTGTAATTATTCTTGCTTTAAGCTTCCCGACCCGGCCCTCCCGGTGGGAGCTCTGGACAGGCGGACGGATAGGACCACGCCTGTCCAGATTCGGTTCGGTTTTCACCAAACATATGTGTACAACTGCAGTGACCACATGCATGTGTACAACTGCAGTGACCAAAGCAATGAGTATATAAGCATGCAACGGCAGA
>LGRX02002754.1:0-16310 GCA_001247695.2 Cymbomonas tetramitiformis | reverse complement strand
CTCAACTTAGGCCATAACGACAAAGATAACATCTGGCATATAGGTTCGCCTCACCTTTTAAATAAGAAAGATGTTAATGCCTATCTCAAACGACACCTGTCATTCAGCTCACTGGAAGTTAAGAAAATCACGAAATCCAACACAGATGAGCACATGACCAGCTGGAATATTCTCCTACAACCCCATATGCCTGCTAAATTCTGGAACCTGTACGGATCTGAGATGCATTCGGAAAAAATAGATTGCACCGCCCATTTATTCCAATACGCTACAGGCTGGGTGTCTTACATTGAAAGACTACATAACACACTCGAAATGGAAAATGGATCGGAAGCAACTAGAAACGGCGGCACTGGCCTCAAGGAAATGCACCCTGACGCGACATGGGATACCCTGCACAAATTGGCACATCAGGCGGCAAGTGACGCTTTTGGCACCAAGAATCAGAACAAAACTGGGAGGTACGAAAAACCATCAGCAGTATCTAACTATATATACAAATGGCTAAACACAGTACGCCGCATCATCAAATATTTGGACACGAGAACTCACGCAAGCAACATTCCTAAGCAAGCCAAAAAGGCTGCCCGCACGCTACCTTTTGCCTCGCTCAAACCCAAACACAATGAAACGGCAGCCACATGGGGATCACGTCTGCATGAAAATTATGTAATAATCAGAAATGCTTTTCAGAAAAGCAGAGACACTGACATTGAACGACGCAATCTCCGAGAAAAGGAAGCCTTGCAGCATCTTTTCTCAACCAACCTTTCGAGGTTTCTAGACACAGTCATGGGAAAGATGAAACCTACTGAAAAAGGTGCAGCCGCTACCCCAGGTAGTGATGGAAAGATACCTGAGACAAAGACAGAAAGACTAAACACAACACTAGATGAATACAAAAATAAAAAACTATTTTCTACTAACCCGAATGAGCCAGATGAACTCCCACAGTGGCTCACTGACATTCTAAAGGACAGCCCCAAAATCCCCGATACGACCGCTGCTAGACTACTGATAGAAATCACGCACAAAGAACTCCAACAAGCATACTCGGACTGTGGTATCTCCACAGCACCAGGACCCTCAGGAATGAGATACTCGCAGTGGATCAAGGGCCCAGAAAATTTTCAAGAGGTTACTGTCTCACTTTTTAACCACATCCTTATAACTGGGAAATTTCCAAAGAGTGCAAAATCTGGAGTCATCCTTCCAATCCCTAAAAATCCCTCTGCACCATGTACAATAGATAACTCTAGACCCCTCACAATGTTGGAAACGGGTCTTAAACTATTTAACACAATAATTGCTAACCGTCTCAAAACAATTCTTAACACTCACCCCATTCTCTTTCCCATTCAAGATGCGTTTCTTCCGAATAAAAACATAGATGACTCACTTCAAATTCTGAATGAAGTAATTTCGGATGCCAATAGATACGACAAAGACCTTCACGTAGTTTACCTGGACCTCAAACAAGCATTTGACAGAGCTGAATTCTGGATGATCAATTTAGCGCTGAGAAAGCTGGGACTCCCATCACAAATAATCAACATCATCTCAGACATTACCAATGATGCTTCTAGAATGGTACTCACTGAAGAAGGCCTCACGGATGAATGGTCCCTAGAATGTGGAGTCCCTCAGGGTGAAGTTTTGAGCCCACTTAGATTTGTAGCCATTATGGACATTCTGGCAATTTGGTTAGCAAAAAGAGCAAACGGTGTAAACCCGACAGGATCCACATATGGATATGAACTGAACTCGGAACGCCATAGACCAGACAAACCAGGAAATAATGTTATTCCTCCCTCCCAAAACCTATTAGAAAAGGACACCACTTTAAATATCTTTGCACGGTTCTTTTGTGATGACATCATTCTCGTGGGGAAAACTAAAGACGAAGTTCAAGACATGCTAGGTGTAGTTAATGAATTTATGAGCTTCATTGGTATTCCCATCAATGTTAAGAAATCCAAATACTCTTACAGAAAGCGCATTAAACCTCAGGGCAAAACAGTAACGCGATATGACCCGTCCGATGATTTACTCATCTCAGGGGGTCACCTGGAGCCCAATACAAATGACTCAAGTCCTTCCATTGATTCGAAATGGATACCCCCTGAGTCACCAGAATTTCTCGATTTCTCCAACAGCAAAGAGGTAAACAGATATCTCGGAGTATGGTTTGCACTAAATGGGGAATGGGACAAACAGGCGGAAATCCTTATCGACAGACTTAAATCTACTCTCACATCCATCCAACTGCAACACATGACTCTACACCAGCTAAGATATGTTATAAATGCGGTTGTAGTTCCGAGGATGGCATACCCCCTTAAAGTTACCTCAGCAATTGCCAACTCCTCAAAGAATGTCGCAATTGAATTAGACAAAATGATAGCTTCATTTATAATTAAATATTTGGGCTGCCCAGTTGACACCAATCACCAAATAATCTGGACAGCAGTCTGCCAAGGCGGGTACGGTATTGATAGTGTCTTTGATGTTGTAACCGCGTCGTGTATTACCGAAACTATGAACACCCTGTGTTCTGCGGATGAACACGAATATTGGCAACACAACCACACGGACCGTATCACTGATCCCCACCTCATCTCACTATACCGTAGAAATAGCAATCTATGGCTTAAAATAATAATTCAAAACATGAACAACGAAATGGGTAAAAATGTTATATCGGGTTTCCCCTTATCGCACTATGCAACCTACAGCCATACTAAAGACAAACGTTTTAACTGGTTTAGGCGTACAGGTCACATTATGGCAAAACTTGGATACGCTATTGACTCCAAAAATTACCCTGAAAATGAAGCGGGTGAAAATACATTAATCACCACCCTTCCCAGACAACTCTACATGTCGAGGAATGTTACCTCCGCAATACAAAAATACAACCTCAAGCACACAGGTTCCTTTCTAACTCCTTGCGGTGGAATGTTAAAAAACTGGAAAGAAAGTAAATGTTTTTTCAGGCTGAATGGCAGTAGACCCCCTGGATGGCTAACCGAAATCGAAAAGGAAATGCTTCAAAACCCCGTAGATTTGGACCCACAGGCCAGATATGTCAAAAAACAATATAGAGACAACATAGTACCCCCCGACACGGGTGAATTTCATTGGAAAGGGAATGGTGACCGAAATTCCATCTCTCTTATTCACATTACCAATATTGACTTAGAGGCCATGTCAATACAATATACAGAATACAGTAACAATGCCATAAACCCTAATGTCTTTGTCAGAATCAAAGGTACCAATAGTCTTCAATACGACTTTGAATATAGCATCACCAATGACGGTTGCATCCTAATTCCAGCAGGTTCTATTTTTGAATATAATGACCATATGGACCCGCCCTCTTCTGTCCTTGCTACAGTTAGTGATATCAACTCACACTATGATTACATCTCAGACAGACAGTATGAAACCATTATTGCCAGAATGAAAAACAAAACCGCGGAGGAAGAAAGTGAATACAGCTGCCCCAGCGACTCGGAAGAAGAATCCACCTCCAACGCCGAAAAGAGCAAACAAATGGAAGACTATGATATGGCAAGCGATGGTTCCCTTTTTGCTGGAAAGAAAACAGCATGCAGTGGGGCAGCATATGCTATAAAAAACTTTGACAACGGGATGCCACTTGTACGGAAGATGAATATCCCCCCTCAAGAACTTTCTCCGCACAGGGGCTCCTTATCAAGGAGGATATCCAAAACCCGAGTAGCACATCTGCTGAAATTGCGGGACTGCGATTTCTACTCACAGAACAAAAAGAGAAACTCCTCAAATCTATTACTCCAATGGTACATGCCATTGACTCTATGGCAGCAATATCTGCGGTAACAAAGGATGGCGGGTCCATGAGTGCTCGGGACAAACTACGTGAAGCTAATCGCAGAGATGTGCAGGCTGTTCGCCTACTGCTAGAAGAACTTGGCTTCTACAGTGAAGGAGACCACAATAAAATCATCCTTAAATGGATCAGGGGTCACAATAATGACAAAGTCCATGACAGAGTGGACCGTACTGCTAAAAGAGCCTCATTCAGAGGGGGCTGTTTTGACATTTCCCGCTACGACCCTGCCGAGGAACTACCCTTCTCATTATTCTTTTTTGGGGTCCCTATTTTAGGCGATATACGTAGTCACATCAGAAGAATTCAGCGACTCTCACACTATCATAATTGGAGAACCCTACAGTCCCAAGGGAAGCATCTGAGAATGCTCAACGAGAATAACACCGCCCCCACCAAAGATATTTCCAAAATGACGCCTAAAGCTTTCACCGCTTCTAGAAGTAGAGAACTCCTGGGTCTTCAAGCCTCTCCTGCACGCTTATTTAAACTGGGGAAAATCGGGTCCGAAAACTGCCCCTACTGCCAACAGAATACAAAATGCACCTTCGAACACATCCAACTTGAATGCCCAGGACATAATGATAGTTTATATAATCTTAGAACAACCCAAGATATCGAACTAAGGAAAATCATCGCTGAAGAAATCTCAGAAAAACCTAAACTACTAAACCCTGGAAAGGGTACCACATACATCAGAACACAACCATCGAAACTTTTCCCACTTGCTGACCTAAGACAGGAAATGAATGAGGAATTATACTTACACGCTCTCCCGGAAGCTAGCATGTACCGTCCATCAAGTTCAAAAAAGAATACCATTGCTGTGACCGCAAAGCCTGAAGTGGACCATGTTAAGGGAACAATTAAATATCCCGAACTTCAATATGTTCAAAAGAAAGAGTTTTGGAAACTTTTGGCTTGGCACCGCCTTTCCAACAAAGCAGTCCCATGCTCACTTGCGGAGTACTCGAATAGGGCACACGATATCCATGAAGCCCTCAATGCATGTAAGTTTGAATCGGGAGACCCTAAAAACTCCTATGCAATAAGAAGAAGCCTCTTAGATATTTTGGTGGATGACAGAAACCTTGACAAAAACGGCTGTGAACTTTTCTCCAACCCACTAAATGCCCACCCTAGAATTTACTCGAGAAGATGCATACCCACCACTAGAATGAAAAAAAGCCCTCAGGCCCTTCTGTTATCATGGGAAAATCGGTTTTGATGGCCTCGCTTGGGATGCCTACGTGGACCCGTTAACAGGCATTGGCAGAATAGTTTACGGAAATCCCCCCTTTGATGGAAAGGATAAGGGCAAATCTTCGGCGGTTATGACTACCTTGGAAATGGGACATAAAGCGGCCAACACTGTACCCGGATTTTCAGGAACATGGATTCTTCCATTGTCTCCCAAAAACCAAAAAAGATGGTTTGATAAAGGATTTAAACTTGTTTTCAGATTCCCGCATAACACTATTCCATTTATCCCACATGGTTATTGGACGGGTGATGACCCCTACGTTCTCCCAGGTGGCGGATGCTATAAGGATGATTTCTCGGATGTCGTTATCATAGCTATAGACAGTGCACCCAGCGATACTCAGCCAGCCTTTGACTGGAGGCCTACACAGAAAAAGATTGCTAGATGGTTCCTCAATGTCCTCCCTAAGTCCAGAGTCACGGAGAGGAGACTAGAATACACTGGAGTTAGCCCTGATATTTGGAATGAAGTTCTGAACGAAAGGGACAACGTACTCCCTTCTTCGTTGTGCCCATGGCCCCCTCAAGACCCCCCCTATCATCAGAATGGTGCTGAGCATTATTATGGCGGTCACCATGACACGACAATCACCAACGCAGCTTCTAAGCCCTTCATTAGCACCGTGAAATGGCCCAAAGCACTTACACTCATGGGGTACCTCCCTCCTCTTTTCGGTACTGTCCTCAACACGATAGGTGTTGCCCGTGGCAAGATTAAACCTCTCCTTAAAAAACTTTCAAGAATCTGTAGGCAACACACCAGAAATAGGCGAGACTTGTTTCTGTTAAACACCCCCACCACTTTAAACACTGACCCGCATACAGTTGACATCTCGAGCAGTGAGACCATGACAGAAACAGAAGCTGTGCAACAATCAAACGACTTTCTTCAAACTCTTTTGCAGTAATTTTCAAAAGTCTTGCAATATAAGGTGGTTCCGTCCCTGGGGAGGGCCCTCCCCCACTCCCCTCCCCACCACCCCCCTCTCCCTACCCACCACGACCCCCTTCCTCAACGTCTCCAAATACATAATTCTTCGACTTCCCTCCCCACCCGCTTCAGTTAGCCACCCCTCTCCCTCACCCGGCCTGTGTTTGCTTCTCCACCTTCTAGAGTTTTTTGCTTAGCACCTTGCTTTTTCTCTAGATGTCACCCTGCTGAAAAGTGGGTTGAGCCCCTTTGTGGGCGCGCTATAGTAGAGGGAGTAGCCCCTAGTGTTTTCACTAGCCTGCTTTGCAGGGTTACCGCACTCTCAGGACTTTGTCCCTTCTGCTAGCGTAAATGTTTTATTATTATTATTATTAGTCACCAGCGGAATGTAGCATCTAGCGACAATTCAAATGTAGAAACAGACCGCCGATCGGAGAAGGCGAAACATCGCGAACTGAAAGGTCACCAAAGGCCTCGCTACAGCTGTAGGAAATTAGCTTCTTAACAGGAAAATAGGAACGTTTCAATCAGTCTGCCGAGAACTATCTGAACCTTTCAAAATCATATTGGTCGTGCGTAAGTTTGTATATTGGATATTTTCCGTAGCTGAATTTACAGTGACTCTGCGAATCTAAACGCACAAAGCGCCTTCTTGAATCAGCCAGGGACAGTCCGCTCGGCACGAGTTTCACACGAAACGCATAGCGTAGTTTCCGCGAATTCAAATTCACGACCGCGCTATATATCTAAAAAATTTCCCCCGTCAACAACCCGCGCACCCCGGCACCGCTGCCCCGCACACCCGAGATCCTAGCAGCCTGGTCACCACGCCACCCGCCACGACACAACGCGCGGTGCATAATCGCGACAGAGTCACATCGCCCCAAGAAAGCATCTTCGCATCAAGGCACAATTGAAAACCAGCAAAAGCACTCAAACAATTACTTGCACAATTCTCACCACACGAGACTCGTGCTCGCTTACGACGGCATCACGCCATACAAATTAGGGTTTTCCAGGTCCATTCCTACGTCTGGCAATTCCGCACAGACCAAAGTTCATTGTGAACACACGCCGACGTACGGCAACGGCACTCATGGCCAACGGCACTCATGGCCACACAATCAAAATCCACCACGTCCACGGCCACGACCAGCGCCGCTCTGGCGAGGCAGGGCACATTCGTTCTGGTGGTGCCCCCATTGGCGGCAATTCCAGCACTGGATCCCCACACCCCCTTGGGGCATAGGTGGAGAAGGTACATTCACAACAGGATGCTCATAAGAAAAACGTTCCCCCGCCGGAATCCCCCTCGGCTGGTCGCGCTGTTTTGCTGCTGCAGCAACCACCTGCTTCTCCGCCTTCACCAACTTCTCGGCTTTTCGCATCGCCTTGTCTTCCTCCTCGTTGTCAACATATGAACGTAACTCCAACTTCTCGCACATCGGCCAACCCAACTCAGGCCCCTTGTCGCTAACCATCGCCAACATTTTGGCACGAGCTCGTGCTCGCTCCCTGCCCTTCTCAGCCAGGTCCACCACACGCTCAAGGGCCCTAATCGCGTCCTCAGGCAGTTCCAAACCCACCACCAGTTGCTGAACGTCCTTCACCGCTGCCACCGTCGTGACGTGAGCGACGTAGTGGTGTTGGACCTCAGCGTACTGCTTGCGCAGCCCCTTGTCCTTGTCCTTCTCGTTCGTGGCCCTGGTCAGCTCCACACGATCAGACCCTGGAAAGTTCTCCAGGTCCACAGGCATTTCCCAAGGGCGCCCACGCTTCCCAGTCGCTTGAGTCGCGTCCCCCAACAATTGCGCCAACCGATTGGTAAAACGACCCATTTGGACCATCAGCTTCTCCTGCTCAGGCGTAACGCTGCTCTCCGTCACCAAAAGCCACAATTGCTGCCGCATATTGAGGTCGCGCCTCCAAATCCGTAATCTTGAGTTGGCATTTCTCAGCGTCCGTGTACCACTCCATTCTACACACCGAATTAAAGATAACTTCTCAACTACGCTACGTAATCACCGAATAATTCTCACTACGGAACGCGCAGCGAGACACTTCCACACAGTTAATCAGAACACGGCAAGAAGCCTTCTCAATCACTGAGACGGCTCTTATGGCCTCCGACCGATTAGAAAACCTCAGTTTTCAGATCGGTTCCCGGTGACTGTCATACTTCCAGTCACCTGTCACAGATCAGAAAACTCTCAGTTCTCGACTGGTTGAGCTCTGTCTGAATTCATCCAACAAGAAATCATATCATCCATCGCAATATTGTAGAGGCTAGAGCCCTATGTTATATATCGCACACTAAAATGGGCATAAGTGTGCAAAAACCTCTGGACTATCTTGCCTTGGCTGCTCTCGACTTTTCAATGGCCATTTCGGCCTTCCAAAAGTACGTTGTGCGCACATAGCATAGAGCACTTGACTGTCGAATCCTACGTGGACCACAAAGCGTTTGCGAGGTGCACGAAATGCGCTATCGGCGATTTTAAAGAAAAATTTTCGTCGAACTTGATCGATTCAAACTCACACTGCCACCCAACGCAACGGTTCGAACGTCCTGATATGCAGTGCGACAAGAATCAAGCACACCTGGCATTTATACTAAAGGACCGCGCTCCATAAGTCTTGGCATCACCTGTGTCGTGAAATACGATTTATTTCGGCAGACTCACCTAGAGCACGACCTTTGAATAAAATGTCGCCAGTACATAGCGCAGCATAGTGTCCGAACCATGAAGGTTCTATTGTTCTCTGTTGCAGCTTTGCTGTATCTGCGTTGTATCGGTGCCTTACGCCCTGAAGAGAGCGCACTGCTTCGGGAAGACGTTCGTGAAGCCTTTCACTTTACTTATGATAGCTATATGCGTCACGCTTTCCCGTTGGATGAGCTTCGTCCAATCAGCTGCTCTGGGATGGTACGCCGGCAATCAATCACGTACCCACACACGACAGCTTTTAACCCTACCACTCATTCCGGACTGGAAGTGTGTGAATGTTGATCTTGGTAGATAAAATTCGAGCTTGAACTTTTCAGAATCGTCGACCGTCCCGAGTTGATCTCGACTTTTGCTGACTCGTCGCACTGCTCAGCAAGGAAACACGCGCTTTCTTGCGCCACTGCCGATATAAGGCACAGGAGAGCACGCTCTGTTCGTCACGATCATTTGTTACCGAGCGCAGTCTGTAAGAATCCTGCAATTAGTGTCACGTGGTGGGAAATTGCGAGCTCCTGCAGTCTACTATACCCTGCAAAGCGCCCTGTCTCTCTGAAGGTAACGAACACCACGCGTGTGGCGGCGTGCAGACAATTCTCTCGCAGTTCGTAGTACGCTGGTACTTGCTCTGCAGGTTCGATATGCGGAAAGACCTCTCTTGCGATGTAGCCTTACGTGGGTGGACCTCGCTTCGCTTGCAGGACACGCTAGGGGAGTACGCCCTAACCCTCGTGGACGCCTTGGATATGCTCGCTCTGGTTGGGAATGCCTCTGAATTCAGCCAGTCGGTTCAGGTCCACTCCCTATCCTATTATATTCGCTTGCAAACCGCTTTGGTGCCTCTAGTGGGGGGTCGCGCAGATCTGCGTAGTGACGAGATGACAACGGTTCGGGCCTTGATCAGATGCGCCTCTCTAATACACTTATCTCGAGTCGGGCCTTGATCAGCTCTGACAGTGTGATAGTTTTGTCTAGAATGGGATGTCGCTCAGATCTGTCAGCGTTACAAGCTCGTCAGGAGAGGTACAGAGATCTGTCAGCGTTGCGAACTGTCTCGAGTCGGGTGTCGCTAAGATTTGCCGGCGTGGCATATTTATGTCAAGTGGGGATGCCAACGGGGCAACCGTTTCTCGGGTGGGCGTGGCGTAACGTCGCTTAGATGTTCCAGGGTGATAAATCTGTCTCCAACGGGCAGTCCCTAAGGTATCCCAGCGTGGCGAGATATGCCGCCGTAGCTGCGAGTCGCGCGGTGCTCAGCTCGAGTATTTCTGCAGCGTGAGCGCTACTCCGGACTGTATCGCGCCGTCTCGATTAAGCCCGATTCCCTTCACGAGCTCGATGCGCGGCCCCTCGGAGCCCCGGCGCAGCAAGTTCACCCCTGCCAGGCTGAAGGCTCTGTGACTGGGCGGCTTCGGTTGGCTCCCGACGATGGGGTGGCTCCAACTGGGCTCCTAGTAAGTGGGCGGCTTGGGGCTGGGCTCCCGATGAGAGTGCGGCTCCGTCTGGGTTCCCGAGTGCGGCTCCGTCTGGGCTCCCCGGCGAGAGTGCGGCTCCGTCTCGGCAAGTGGGCGGCTCCAGTTGGGCTCCCGGCGAGAGGGCGGCTCCGTGCGGGCTCCCGGGGGACGGGGTGGCTCTGGGTGGGCTCCCTGCAAGTGGACTGCTCCGACAGGGCTCCCCGTGGTCCTGCTGTACTTGGCTTCCGGGACGTGCCTGCGAGAGCAAGGGTAGAAGGCAGCTGTGGTGGTTGGCCGCCAATCTTGCATGAATGATGCCACTCCCGCGCACCGCAGTGGCTGGCGAAGAATCTCGATTTCGACAAAGACCTCACCGTGTCCTTGTTTGAGACTAACATCCGCGTCATGGGTGGGCTCCTCTCCGCACATCTTCTCGCCAGCGACGAAAGCACGGTGCGTCTCGCCCGTGCCATCATATCTGCATAGTTGCAAGAATTTGGCGGAATGTCTTGACCTGGCGCCCCACAGACTCACCATCGCCGATTCTTGTCTGTGGCGTAGCATGGATGTCGCCGATTCTTGTCTGTGGCACAGCATGGATGTCGCCGATTCTTGTCTGGGGCATAGCATGGATGTCGGCCATTCTTGTCTGTGGCACAGCATGGATGTCGGCGATTCTTGTCTGTGGTATAGCATGGATGTCGGCGATTCTTGTCTGTGGTATAGCATGGATGTCGGCGATTCTTGTCTGTGGTACAGCATGGATGTCGTGATTCTTACTGTGGCACAGCATGGATGTCGGCGATTCTTGTCTGTGGCACATGGATGTCAGTGATTCTTGTCTGTGGTATAGCATGGATGTCGGCGATTCTTGTGTCTGTGGTATAGCATGGATGTCGGCGATTCTTGTCTGTGGTATAGCATGGATGTGGCGATTCTTGTCTGTGGCACAACATGGATGTCGGCGATTCTTGTCTGTGGCACAGCATGGATGTCAATATGCTAGGGTTGGCCTGGAGGATTAGAGGTGTGCCCTGACCACCTGTGCCATGACCACCTCGCCACACACTCTGTGAGTTATGTTAATGACAGAGCGGAAACTCAGAGGATTTCTTGTAAACGACGGGATGCTAGTTTCAGCACGATGGGAGGACCATGAGGAGCGCGGTGCGCGCCTTGCTCAGGGGATGAGGGTTCCGGATTACCGGGGTGAGCTGCTGGACATCGCGCACGATCTCGGGCAGCGCATGCTCCCGGCATTCAACACTCCCACGGGCATCCCTTACGGCGCCGTCAATCTCAAGCACGGCGTCGCCGCCTTCGAGTCACGCATCACATGCACCGCGGCGGGAGGCACTCTCGCGATTGAGTTCGGCACGCTGAGGTGGGGGGCCCGCGGAGCCCTCCGGGAGCCTCCGCATCCCTCCGGCGCTGCTGCACCGCTTTCTCACCGTGTGTCCCCGTGGTCATCACTTCTATCAGTCCCCCCGAGCGCGCACGGGTCACCTGCCCGAGCGCGCACGAGTCACCTGCCCGAGCGCACATGGGTCACCTGCTCGAGTGCGCCTCTTCTTCGGAGTGTGTCCGGATATTCCTTTTTGCGGTGCTAGGCCGGCATCATTCCGATTTTAGTTATTTTGGCTGTAGCAGCGTCTTCAGAGGAATGCCTCAGAGCGGCTGAGAGGGGAGGAGGGTGTTGCGATGGGGATGGGAGGCCAACTCCCTGCAGCCGGCTCACCGGGAACCCAATTTTCGAAGCAAAGGCCAAAGCTGCTTTGATTGGCCTGTGGTCTCGACGCTCAGAGGTGCCGCCGTGCAATCCCTTGTTCCTAGAGGAGAGGGCCCGTGGCATGCCCATTTACGCGCTCGGCTTGTCCTGCACCACCTGCCAAGGGGGTGTTCCCTGAGCCAGCGCCAGGCCACGCCCCCACGCACAGGATGATGCTGTGGCTCGTAGGATGGTGCACAGCGTGTATACAGCTAGGACTCTCTGCCTGATGCAAGTGTTAAAGCGTTGGCCAAGGGCGTGGAATTAGTGCACAGTAGGAAGTGTCACGGTGAGAGAATGTCCAAGGGGGAGAGGCTGCACCGCGGAAGAGGCCGCATTGCGGCTGCGACTACAGCTGGTAGCAGGCGACATTCTGGGGCGTCAATATGATGGTGTGAGGTGGCGCAGATTGAGGTGCAGAGCTTGATCTCGTTGATGTGATGATGTGAGGTTGCATGGTTTGAGATGCACAGCTGGACCTCGTTGGGGCCCACATTAATATCATCACAGGCGAGTGGACTCATCGCGACGCCGGCATCGGAACCTCCATCGATTCATTCTATGAGTAAGCCTCCTTGCTGAAACCTCCCCTTGCACAACCAATTGTGGGATATTGGGCTGGGCTGCGCTGCGGAAGGGAGGGGCTCCAAGGTGGATGTGGGGAGGCCCGGCTTCTCCGCTTTCTGCATGCGGATTATGCCATCGTGACAGAGTAGATTCTCATCCAATGGTGTAGTGCAAAAATTTGATTGTGTGAATATGGCATATGCTCACGTTTTGTTTAAATTGGAGCCCCATAGATTTTTCGGTGGTTTCATCATTTGCCGCCGATCAACCTGAGCTTGTGTCACTAACTGACCATGAAAGTGCCCGCTCGAACTATCCGAGGGTAGCCGACAACCTGACCAGTGTACAAGTAGGAGTACGAACAGCCACGGACTCAGCTCTGTCTTTTTGCACTTCCCACCTCACGCATCCCAGAAACTCTGTGCTGCTGCAATCAACATGCTGCAAAGATCGAACATTCAAAGCATACTTTCACAAAGTCGGGCTGGCAGTTTAGCTACAGCACCAGCCAGACAAGAGCTATTCATTGAATGAATGTTATGCAGTGTGCCTATTTGGCATTGAGATCGAGTACACAAAAGAAATGTCATGATTGTGACATATTGCCACATGTGTTTATGATATATTCAGATATATCATGCGCTCATAATATGTCATACTTTTGGTTTGCTATAATATGCCATTCGCTGACTGCATGCCAGGCGTAACTATGCGCCCCTCGGGGTTCCCCCCCAGAGGCCCCTGGAGGGACACCCCGGCAAGGCTGCGAGGTGTTTGTTGCCGGGGGTCTTCCTTGTGGGAGGCGTGGTGAGGGCTCGTGGTGCGGCAGGTACCTCATGAAAGCGTACATCCTGCTCGGGGACGACGAGTACCTGGACATCTTCCGTGAAGCCTACCAAGCCGCCGAGATGCATCTGCGGCGCGACCCCTGGTATCGTGCTGATGTCGCCCACCCGGCCTCCTCCTGCTCGGACGCCCCTCACCCACCTCCTGCTTGGACGCCCCTCACCTACCTCCTGCTCGGACGCCCCTCACCCACCTCCTGCTCGGACGCCCCTCACCCTCCTCCTGCTCTGACGCCCCTCACCCACCTCCTGCTCGGACGCCCCTCACCTACCTCCTGCTCGGACGCCCCTCACCCACCTCCTGCTCGGACGCCCCTCACTCACCAACTGCTGAACAAATGCTGCAGCATGGCTGGCTCAAGTGCAAATCAAGTAGTGCACCTCCGGTGGAGTTTGGTTACTGACGGCGCCGCAGAGCCGGTGCATTCGACGATACCGGGGCGCTTGTTTATGAAAAACATAGCGGTGATAGATTTTCCTATGTAGCAGTGCAGAGTCAAACAGCATGTACCCAATTGTGTGTGCGGGATGCCAGCAGGTCGGTGCTGAGCAGGTGCTGGGAATTAGATGCACTGGCATGAACGGACAAGTTTCTTTCAGAGGTTCCGAAGGAAGGGGCTGTCGGGTAAGAAGCTTTCAAAAGGGTGACAACAGCCGGGACTTGGTGGGGTCATGGTGTGCGGACGTAGGTATGTGGAGGTGAACATGAACACCGGCTCCGTGGTGTGGCCGGTCTTCAACTCCTTGCAGGCGTTCTGGCCTGGCCTGCAGGTGAATGCCCTTGCTCGGTCCTCCTACGCATGGGGGAGGGGGACTTCCACCTTCTTTGAGACATTGGGGCATGTGCCGTGCATATGAATACACAGGCATGTGCCGTGCATGTGAATACACAGGCATGTGCCGTGCTTGCCCTTCCCCCGAGCATGTGGTGCGGGTACAAGTTCACAACTCCCCTGTCATCACAATCTGGCAAGTGCGACGGTGGCGCAGTAACTCAATGGGACTTTCCCTGCACTTCGATTGTGGTCGCCTGAGAACTCGTAAGCGCTCCGCTCCCGCGGCGCGAGAGGTCTGCTGGATGCGAGCACTGCAAACCGTGGATTGTGAGAGGTCTGCTGGATGCGAGCACTGCGGACCGTGGATTGTGAGAGGTCTGCTGGATGCGAGCACTGCGGACCATGCATTGTGAGAGGTCTGCTGGATGCGAGCACTGCGGACCGTGGATTGCCTCCGCGCATTCTTAAGTCTCATCCGCACGCTGCCTGGGCGGGCACGCACACCCTCCGGCCCACGTGGCGCAGGCTCAGCAGAGGCGCCGCGCTCTCCACCTGAGCGCCCCAGTGAGGCTTGAGCAGCACTTCTCGACGCAGATGAGCCGAGGGAGCAGGCACGGCCAGTGCATGCTTGCCTGTTCCACACACTGCTGCTGGTGATTGTCGGATCATCCGTGCCTTGGCGCGCGCGGAGGGCGGCCCTCGGGGGTTCACACTCGTGACGGAAGGCCTCTGTGTCTCAGAAACGTTCATCGAGGGATGGTGACCAGCTCCTTGAAGGACAGGCGCCGCACGATTGCCACGTGTGTGGCGTCATCGTGTGTCAGCGGCGAGTCCATTGGAGTGAGCTGGACCCCGGGGGACTTGCGCCGCGGCTTGCCCGCGCCTCGCCTTGCTAGCTGCCCCACTCACCTACGCTCGAGCTCCTCGTCATGCGCCGCTCTGCATGCTACACTCGAGCTCCGCGTCATGCGCCACTCTCCAGGCTACACTCAAGCTCCGCTTCATGCGCCGCTCTGTAGGCTACGCTCGAGCTCCTCGTCATGCGCCACTCTGCAGGCTATGCTCGAGCTCCGCGTCATGCGCCGCTCTCCAGGCTACACTCGAGCTCCTCGTCATGCGCCACTCTGCAGGCTACGCTCGAGCTCCTCGTCATGCGCCGCTCTGCAGGCTACGCTCGAGCTCCTCGTCATGCGCCACTCTGCAGACCACGCGGATCCGCTGAGTGCGGCTTTTGTGGTGGCCTGTCCCTCTCGAGCGGCTGGCGGCGCCCGGATGTCTCGAGCCCCACACAGGCAAATGCGATGTCTCAGTCTTTTATTACCTCGAGGGGACCCCCAGCTCGAGCAAGAAATGCTTGGGTACAGAAGGGCAATACCACTCATCCACGCACCTCCGAATTTTCGCCCTTCTCTTACGAGAGCTTGCATGCGCCTGATTGGCCACTTTGCTCGTGGCTGGTGCAGGTGCTGGCGGGGGATGTCGAGGCTGCCGCGCGCACCCACCGTGCCTTCTTCAGCGTGTGGCAGCACTACGGCTTCACTCCCGAGGGTTTCCACCTCAACAGGGGAGCCGTCCACGACGGCCAGGTCCCTCCTCCGAGCCCTCTACCTTGTCCCCGGCATCTCCCCCTTCCCGCAACCCCCTTCCCTCCCCTGCCTTCCCCGCCTTATCCATCTTTTTCGCCTTCCGCCCCCTTCCCCTCATCCCTTCCTCAAGGACGCCACTTCGAATCAAGGCAGGCACATCGATGCTCGGCACATTCAAGCGCTGAGGTGGCGCTGAGGTGGCAGGTGAGCTATCCACTGCGGCCAGAGCTGATCGAGAGCACGTACATGCTCTACAAGGCGACGCGGGATCCGATCTACCTGGCAGTGGGGCGAGAGATGCTGACCTCCCTGCAGCGTGCCCGGGCCCCCTGCGGATACGCCCGCGTGGCGGATGTGCGCACTCACCAGCTCTCGGATCACATGGAGAGCTTCTTCCTGGCAGAGACCCTCAAGGTGCGCCCCACGGAGCTTCTTCCTGGCAGAGACCCTCCAGGTGCGCCCCACGGAGCTTCTTCCTGGCAGAGACCCTCCAGGTGCGCCCCACGGAGCTTCTTCC
>LGRX02002753.1:0-22444 GCA_001247695.2 Cymbomonas tetramitiformis | reverse complement strand
TGATCCCCGGTGTGGGTACATAGTGCAACCGGTCTTCCGCAGCTACGGGGTGCCAAAGGAGTCGGTCCAAGGATAAGCACACACCTGGGAGTGTCCCGGAGTGTGTGCTGAATCCTTTGATCCCCGGCGTGGGTACATAGTGCAGCCGGTCGTCTGTGGCTACGGGGTGCCAAAGGAGTCGGTCCAAGGATAAGCACACACCTGGGAGTGTCCCGAAGTGTGCGTTGAATCCTTTGATCCCCGGCGTGGGTACATAGTGCAGCCGGTCGTCTGTGGCTACGGGGTGCCAAAGGAGTCGGTCCAAGGATAAGCACACACCTGGGACTGATCGAGGTGCGCGTTCGGTCCTATGATATGCACACACCTGGGAGGTTCCGAGGTGTGCGCTGAATCCTTTGATCCCCGGCGTAGGTGCATAGTGCAGCCGGTCGTCCGCAGCTACGGGGTGCCAAAGGAGTCGGTCCAAGGATAAGCACACACCTGGGAGTGTCTCGAGATGTGCGCTGAATCCTTTGATCCCCGGCGTGGGTACATAGTGCAGCCGGTCAAATGCGTGGCTACAGGGTGCCAAAGGAGTCGGGAGTGTCTCGAAGTGCGCGTTGAATCCTTTGATCCCCGGCGTGGGTACATAGTGCAGCCGGTCTTCCGCAGCTACGGGGTGCCAAAGGAGTCGGTCCAAGGATAAGCACACACCTGGGAGTGTCCCGAAGTGTGTGCTGAATCCTTTGATCCCCGGCGTGGGTACATAGTGCAGCCGGTCGTCTGTGGCTACGGGGTGCCAAAGGAGTCGGTTCAAGGATAAGCACACACCTGGGAGTGTCCCGAAGTGTGTGCTGAATCCTTTGATCCCCGGCGTGGGTACGTAGTGCAGCGGGTCGTCTGTGGCTACGGGGTGCCAAAGGAGTCGTTCCAAGAATAAGCACACACCTGGGAATGTCCCGAAGTGTGCGCTGAATCCTTTGATCCCCAGTGTAGGTACATAGTGCAGCCGGTCGTCTGTGGCTACGGGGTGCCAAAGGAGTCGGTCCAAGGATAAGCACACACCTGGGAGTGTCCGAGGTGCGCGTTCGGTCCTATGCGCGTTAAAATGCTTTAATTTCAAGCGTGGGTACATAGTGCAGCCGGTCGTCTGTGGCTACGGGGTGCCAAAGGAGTCGGTCCAAGGATAAGCACACACCTGGGAGTGTCCCGAAGTGTGCGTTGAATCCTTTGATCCCCGGCGTGGGTACATAGTGCAGCCGGTCTTCCGCAGCTACGGGGTGCCAAAGGAGTCGGTCCAAGGATAAGCACACACCTGGGAGTGTCCCGAAGTATGCGCTGAATCCTTTGATCCCCGGCGTGGGTACATAGTGCAGCCGGTCGTCTGTGGCTACGGGGTGCCAAAGGAGTCGGTCCAAGGATAAGCACACACCTGGGAGTGTCCCGAAGTGTGCGCTGAATCCTTTGATCCCCGGCCTATGTACATAGTGCAGCCGGTCGTCTGTGGCTACGGGGTGCCAAATGAGTCGGGAGTATCCCCAGGTGCTCGTTAAATCCTTTGATCCCCGGTGTGGGTACATAGTGCAACCGGTCTTCCGCAGCTACGGGGTGCCAAAGGAGTCGGTCCAAGGATAAGCACACACCTGGGAGTGTCCCGGAGTGTGTGCTGAATCCTTTGATCCCCGGCGTGGGTACATAGTGCAGCCGGTCGTCTGTGGCTACGGGGTGCCAAAGGAGTCGGTCCAAGGATAAGCACACACCTGGGAGTGTCCCGAAGTGTGCGTTGAATCCTTTGATCCCCGGCGTGGGTACATAGTGCAGCCGGTCGTCTGCGGCTACGGGGTGCCAAAGGAGTCGATCCAAGGATAAGCACACACCTGGGAGCGACCATGATGGCCCCCAGGGCGGTGGCAAGGAAGGTGAAGGAGAGCAGGGTGGTAACGTATGGGGACGTCCGCCTGCATCACTTTGTACCGTTTGGAGTGGAGGTGTACGGTGGGCTAGGGCCTGCGGCATATGGATTCCTGTGGAAGACACAGCGGCGCTTCAGGGAGCGGCGGTACATGGAGGAGAATGCGGAAGGAGGAGAGCAGGTGGATGGCGATGGAGGCAAGGACGTTGATGAAGAGGCGGCATATGGCGGTGCCGTGGGGTGGAAGGAGAAGTGGATCCGGTTGCTTTCTTTTGCGCTTGCACGAGGGGTCGCAGGGCTGATCATCAGGCGGGCTGGGGGGGGGTGCCCGGCCGGATGTGGATGTCATTGGGCTGGTGGAGGATGTGTGGGAGGGGGCATGGGCCCAGACCTGGATCGGGGAGGCGGCTCGACGCTGATGGGCAGAGCTTGCAAGGACGCAATCGAGGAGACAGACTATGCCACGCAGGATGGACATGGTGGCGGGACACAGGAATCTGGGGGAACGCAGCATGAGCAGTCTGGGTAGGCTTCCTGTCAGGCGGGTAAGGCAGGAAGGATGACATCGAGACTCTTGGAGAGCATGGAGGGTGTGTGGCAGGAGGCGGAGCATCTGCGCATTGCAGGGGGGTCAAGGAGGGGGTACCGTCGAGGCTCGGTCTGGAGGGGCGCAGGCAGGCCCAGCCAAGCGGCGTCCAGCGTCCAGGATATCTTGGCGGAGTGGGATTACCTCTCATCGCCAGGCCCAGAGCGCGGGGTCTGGACTCAGGAGTCGAGCCGGGCCTCGCCGGAGCAAGCAATGTCCTTAGCTGAGGAAGGGGTGGCCACTTTGATGGGGGCGAGCAGGCGGGTGGCCGGCCTCCTTGACGGGGCTGTTGTCATGGGGGGAACTGGTGAGGGTGACGAGGGAGATGTGGGGGAGGAGGGTCACGGGTGGGGTTGACACTTGCCGGGCCCCTCAGAGCCCATCGGGATGACCACTTGCAACAGATTGCACGGCAGCATACGATGTCTCATCAGCTTCCGTGCCCACGTGGCGAGGTTGTTGGCCGTGCCGGAGCTAACAGTGATGAGCAGCTGTCGGGAAGGCGACGACCGGTTGGTGAACTATCGGCCACCGGGAGGGCTTGGGACACACGGGCGACTGTGGGGATGGGAGCCCAAGTAGGAACAGTGCGACACGACAGTTGCATCGCAAGTGTGGAGCGCATTGCTCAAAATCGCAGCTTCCTCACAAGGCTTTCAGTGCAAGGGCTTCAGTCCCATCGAGTTGGTGCTGGAGGTAGAGGGCTGCAGGCGCAGATCAATGGCGGGCGTGCAGAATCAGATGGGAGCCATCCCCATTTCATCATTCTCAGCGGCCGTGGCGTGGGTGGGCAAGCTCTCTTGAGACCAGGCTCTAGGGCAGGTAGAGGGCAGAGGGGTGGTCCTGAGCTTGGGTTTGGTGATGGAGAGAGGGCTCGAGCGGCTCGGGGGACAGAGGTGAACCGGCTCCAGAGACACAGCAGCAGCCCGTCGGTGATGCAGGTGCAGAGGGGCGCAGGTGGCCCAGTCAGGCTTAGGGGGTCCCATTCTTCACTAGTGAGCTCCAGAGAATCCGAGTGTTCCGAAGTGAATCCTTTGATCCCCGGTGAGGGTACATAGTGCAACGGATCTTCTGTGGCTACGTTGTGCCAAAGGAATTGGTCCAAGGATAAGCACACCCGGGAATCGGTTCGAGGATAAGCACACGCACTGGGTGAGTTGGAACATACAGCCTGGCGGTGCATACAGGGTGTTGCATGTAGGGGTTGCATGACGGACAAGCTGGGATGAGTTTCTGTGCTGTTCAAAGGGGGAGTTAGTGTGGAGACGGCGCATTATATTTTGTTTGAGGTGGGAGGGAATTCATCCATTGCTGCACTTTAGGGGGAATTAGAAAAGAGGCGGCACTGCGATGGCGATTAATTAGAGGGGTGAGGTGTTACGAGTAGGATGACCCTCGATGACGTGTCCGTGTTGCATGTCTGGGCCGGTTTACACTGATATGCAAGTAGCAGTACTGCGGACAAGGCTGAGTGCTGCGTGAGGAGAACTTTGGTGGATTTGGAGTGGGGAGCTCACCAGAACCCGGCTGAACGAAATCCCGGACCTGCAGCAGGAGCAGATTGTCAAAATAGCGGCAAGCGTGCAGACGCTCGTGCAAGGGTGAACCCCCAGTGACCCTGCCACCAAAGGCGTCCTCCTGTGTTACGCTAGCCCCCCTATGCGATCCTCTCGATCATGCGGCTAGCGATCGGCAAGTGTGGCCTGAATCCGTCCATATTTATGACAAGCCCTTTTCTGCAGGGTAATATCTGCATGGTCTGATTTAGGAATGCGGGAGAGGATGCCCTTAATGGAGGCTATGTGCCTGCCATGTACTTGTTTATCAAGTTGGCATATGCATGGATCAATATTCATTCGGGTGGTCAGCTTGAATAGCACAATCTGTCCCCATCAACTATGCTGTCTCAGGTGGCCTCCCCATACTCCAGGGCGTCGAGGTGGTTTCAAGAGGCCAGGCAGTGGTTCAGGCGGGTCAGGGCCATGCTAGCTGATGAGCGTATGCTGGATGATAATCTAATGGGAGTGACTTTTGCCGTAGATTGCACTTGTGGACAGCGTAGCAACGGTTCATTGCGCAATGTTGGGGCCTCCATCGAAGGAGATCAGTGCTGTCAGCAGGCAAACCTCGGCCACGCTCCTTGACTGACCGGATCAGTACTCGCAGGTGGCCGGATGAGCTTAAGGAGGCGGTGCGCCGCTGTGGGAACGCTACGAAGGCAGATGCAGGGCCTCTGAGACTTGAGGTGAATCTCTCCTCTCAACAGCGGAGTTCAACTGATTTGTGCCGTCGGAACTGTGATGTGTGACGTGACGGGCACAGGCACCGCACTGCTGGCCTGCCATGTGTGACGTCACGGGCACAGGCACTTTATTGCTGGCCTGCCATGTGTGACGTGACGGGCACAGGCACCGCACTGCTGGCCTGCCATGTGTGACGTGACGGGCACAGGCACCGCACTGCTGGCCTGCCATGTGTGACGTGACGGGCACAGGCACTATATTGCTTGGGCTGCTCTCGTGCATTCCCTGGCAAGTCACATTTTCGAAGGCACCTAGCGCAAAACTGCCTTCGAGCATTTGCACTGGCCTTATGCATGGTTTGAGGTGGCCACCAACTCCAACGTTGATGCGTGGGATTGAGAGGCTGTTTGTAGGGTGGAGATGCAACGGACAAGGAGGTGGACTGGAGTCACGCAGACGGTCAGAAGAGGCTTCCCCCGCTGAACACGCGGAAACAAGGGATCCGGCAGATGCGCAGGAGCGCCCCAGGGTACAGCTGCATAGAGCGGGTCCACCTGTCGCCAACTGTAAGAAAAAGGTGCACTTCCTGTGCAGTGCCCTGTGCAGTGGCACATCATTCCACAGTTTCCCGACTGCCTCATTCCAGCCTAGCTGCAGCCTCTGGACAATTGGGCTGAGATTTAAACACACGGCAGAATTATTGAAGCGATTGTCCAATTTAATAATTGAATAATTCGAAAATGTATCAGATTAGATAGCAATAAGTTGATTGATCCATATGATTCACAATTGAAAAATAATCCACCGTGTTGCCATACTATTGGCCAAAAGTCTTATTTCAAATTATTCTGATGCTCTTGAAAATGCGATTCAAGGTTTGGATAGGTCAAACAGTTCATGTAAGAAAGTACAATCATTATTTGCAATATGCGTCCTCGAGGTGATGAAACATCATTTAAAAATCAAAGACGGTGAATTATGTTTTCATGGGTCATCGATATGATTTCTACGGCTTTAAAGACATTGTGTTCCTTGCATGCCGCATCAAACAGTTGTGTGACGCATAACTTGACGAAGTGACATGGTGCATTATGCCAAATTTGGGCTTCAGTTGCCGTGACCAAAGCATCGTCAGCATTATGCTTTCGGACGGACGTTTTCAAAACCAGATAGCGATATTGTGATATTCACCATAATGGGAATCTCCAAATCGTGACGTTTATTCCTTTCGGCCATTTCGTAAAAACGTATACGAAGTATATGATAATTGTTATGCCATCGAGATTGGAATAGTCAGTCACATACTCGGTCGGACATCTGCCTCCACATTCGTGCAGATGCAAGGGATGATTGCATACACATTCCTTGTGCGGGTGCATTCAGCTGCAAGCTGTTCAGCACTCCAAGCATGTTATGAGAATCCGCAGTCCTCCATGCACCACTGATAGCGAGGGCCAGATTGAGTATGTGTAAGCAGAACCATATCATACAATCCCATGCCATACAGAGCCGCACAAGGCGTCCTCGCACCTCACAGGTACTCGAAGAAGCTGAATGGGTAACGGGGAGAGAGGACGAGGGTGGGGTTGGCGGGGCAACAGTCGCTTGATGCCGGTTCGCAGTCAGATTGATCCCCGGCGCCTCACTTCACACACCGCCCTTTCCTTGCCTGCGCCTGGCGTCCATTGCGAAATCCCGTGCGGGAGTCCTTTCGAAGCCGAGTCCATAGACTTGGATGACGATGAAATCGATGATGATAAGCCATTCGCGGGCAATAAGCGTACGCTGGACCACCGGCCGCCACCTGCACTACTGTGCGATTCGCCGACACTTCAGGAGGAGTCATCACTCCTTACTTTTCAGACCCCCCCTGAGCTTACTCTCACCGCCTTCCACTCCATTGGGGATTTCCGCTCGTTGGACTCTCCGGGCCCTCTCTCCGTGGGAGATAAGCAGCCCACTCGCCCCCCCCACCCTTCACGCCCACCTCGCTTGAGCTTACCCCATCACACGCGAAGGCAGCTTCCTTGGACTGCAAGGCACCCTTCTCTCCGGCCGCTGGAGCTGCCCAGTCCCAGCATCCCCGTGGTCCACACGCTCACCGACAATCTTCTCTCAAGCTGCCACTCAGAGCCAAAGCTCTCGCACCACTTCTGCTTGTCCGACCCCCATCCAATTCGACACCGTGAAGGTTTGTCCTCCCGATCGCATTGGCGGTGTTGACAACAAGCGGCCTCTAGGCTGCAGAGACACACCGGCCAATTTCCCGTCGAAGAAACTTACAGTTTTCAATGGAAGTCTTGCTCTGACTGCCCATCGTTCAGCTCACAGCCTTGTTCCGTCGCAAACACATTCAATAAATTTGCAAATACATTCAGCGCTGAATATGTGATGATCATGGTTGGACTGTGTCATGAGTTTTCATATGCGTTGCTTATAGCGGCAGGTGGAAGCTCACGAGTAGTGGCATTCACAATGTTGCTTACAACGGCAGGTGGAAGCTTAGGAGTATTCGCAGCGGGTGCCTCATAATTTTGCTTATAACGGCAGATGGAACCTCATGAGTATTGGCATTGACGGGGGGCGCTCATTCACAAATGTGCTCTGAACGGCAGATGAGAGCTCAGGACTACTGCCAGAGGGGGGAAGTTCGGTGATAAATTTGCAATCCAGAGCCCCCAGTCTTAGGTGCGCATTCTGCACCGCCACCTCGATAGATTCTTACCACCAGAAACTCACTCCAGATGGTTGCTTAGGTCTGTTTAGTGCTCACATGTTGGTGGATGTCCCCAAACACTGTGAAGGACATGCCAATGTATTTTCAGCTAATATTGAGTTGTTGCTCTGTTCTATTATGGGAGAAATGGAGTCTCCTGAAATTGGCTGATGGCTGCGCATTAGCTGCGGCATTGCCCGGGTGCAAGTAAGACGCGCATGTCCTTTCTCACTTACACATAATGCTCATTGCTGGTCATGTTGGTGCATGTTGGGCTACAATTTCAAGCCTATACTGCGTGGGTGGGTATGAAGGGCTAGTCTGCTTTCTTTGCAACGAGAGGCAGGGTGGGGTGAACGCCTCGCTCTGTGTCCTCCCTTGATCTCTGCGGGGGGGGCCTCGGTGCCCGCTTCTGGTTTTTTAGTAACCGCAAATGACTGATCATCCATTGGATCATTTATAATTTAACTCCACTGGAAAACTAATGTATCCTGTGCTTTTCTGCCTCGCCCGTCCGGTTGTAAGTCAGCCTACCTGTGCGCGCGCGAGGCTAGAAATCACGCGTTAAAAGATGGTTGCCTCATCCAAGGGGCCATATTGCCCTTTAACACCAAGTACAACCTTTTCCCCACTGTGCCTTCGGCAGCGGTGCAGTAGATCTTCCAGATGATGATGATCCGGCCTTTTTTGAAGGTATAATGAGCAACAGGTTGCAACATGTTTTGCATAATACCTGCCTATGCAGGTGCAACACGTCTCTTAGGACATCCAACATATCAGGGCCACCGGCGTTTGGTTGGGCCCAAGCAGAAGCAAAGCGAATCCACGGATCCGCTTCGCTTCAGATCACGCAACTCAACAGAATATTCCTAGCAAACATCTTCTTTTGTGGAAAGCTCAACTTGCCAATATGCTTCTTAGAAAGTATATGGGCAGCAGCAGTCGCTTTCGTGTATCAACTTCGGAAGCGCCAATTACGCCAAGTTCTCCCCCTTGCGGGATTCGTGATCATCATGCCATTCGGAAGAATTCTTCCGGGATGGTTGATACTAGTGATATCATCAGTGCCTGCGTTACCTTTTTGGTTGTGTTCCCACGTGTGATATATCATAATTAAACAACAACCCTGGTTTACCATATCGCATTACTACGTGTACCAAACACAGAGGCATCCGATAGTAGACACGGACCGCGACTTAATACGCAACGCTTCTCCCGGCGCGATCGGGGCATGCAAGGCTGCATTGATGTGTGATATATCATACAATTTATCACAAGTGACCCCGCACTACTCTGATTTTTACCCGAGTTGACTACCAACACTCAGGAAAGTTGCATGCGAACAAAACTAAGCGTGATCTAACCAATTCGGAAATGATTTGCCCCAATTTCTCAATTTTCGTCCGTTCATGTCATTCTCGCTTCTGTCTGTGTTGCTTTCAAGAGGGATATCGTTCCCATCGAGTTCTACAGTGGCAGATAAGTCGGAATGCGGGGTACTCATGGTTTTTGCTTTCATGCCAATTCCATTGTCTGTCCATTGGTTTGCATTCATAGACCAACAGGTTCCATCCAGTCATCGACTGTGAGGCCGCCGGGGGGCATGCCAGCACGAATCGCTTACTCCGATACTCAGGATTCAGCATGCATTGAGTTGCGTGAAGTTGCGCAGTCTCGCGTGTTTGGCAGTGATTGGTACATACATACATGCGTACATACATCCATGCTGCTTTGCATTGATTTAGAGATGTGTGTGGCGGTGGTATCATGGCACAGCCCCTCCCTATTCTTGATTGCTTCTCACATCGACTGGGATGATGATGGGCTGGCTTTTGTCAGTGGGCCACATGCCACTCGCTGTGTGTAGGGCTATGGCTACATGCTCAGGCCGATAGTGCCAGTGTGTGGAACCTTGCAGCAGCCTCGTCCTTGCCCTGCTCTTGCTTGGCGCTAGATTGACGTGGCCCCACACATGAGCCAGAGAGGGTGGCTACATTGGCATGGCCCCACGAGTCAGCAAGGGAGGGCAAGAGAGGATTAGGGTATCCCTCCAAGTGAGCATAAGAGGGCGGCTAGATTGGTGTGACAAAGCAAGTCAACAAGCGTGCTTGCAAGAGTTGTGCCGAGTGACATTGCACAATGAAATTCTATGAATGTGTGGCAGCAGGCTGAAACAGCTGGAAAACGGATTTGACCGGCAAGTGAAAAAGGAAAGAAATCAAGCTGCCCTCGAAAGCTACCTGACATGCAGCAATGCGCTTCCACAACAAGAGCGCACTGACCCTCAACCACACAAGATGACTTCAATCAAGCAACCTCATTTGAGTCTTGAAAAGGCATCCGATATTTTGAACATGAAACTAAACTCGCTGAGATTTGCTAAAAGGGCCTTAGGTGCGATGACCCGCCAGGCAATTTTTGGTGTGATGCATGAGAAGGCATCTGCATGCAAGCCAATTCGAATGTGCCGCATTGTTCATTCCATCCGAGCTTGGTCCACAAGTATAGCCATCTGACATTTGTATGGTTTATGCTAGCGGGCTATGCTATGGCTACTCTTAGTGAGGTAGCACCACATATTAAGTCTTACACCGTGTCCTGAATTTCGCAAAAACAGTATGGTATGGTATGGTATGGTATGCAGAACATGATTGAGCATGCAGCTTTCCAAGACCGCAACACAAGCAAGTCGGCAAAGGTATGCATTCACGAAAGGCCACTTTTTACGGTTTTCAAGAAGACACGCCAACTTTGAGTTTCTCGCACAAAAAGAGTAATATTCAGGAGGACTAAGCTAGTATTGGCGCACATTAAGGAGATGTTAACCGCATTGTGATATTCAAACAGAACCAGGCGTGCAAGAAGCACACCATGAGCACAATAGTATTATATTAGAAATGCGAAACATGCAATGGTTGCCACCTATTTGGCACACTCATCCATCAATGCCATTCCAGTGCCCTTGAAAATTTAGTAATGGCGACGCCATGTTGATAATGGTGAAAAGTGGGAACTGCATGCAGTCGACTGAAGTCTGCCGCCGTGAAATTATAGTATTGATTATCTATCTATGCCATCGCAGACATCACTAACGTCTGGATATTTCCCTGCAATGTATCATATCTGTGCCAAGGTCGGCTCTGCATCGATGGCAACAAAGGACCTGGGTAGAGCTAAGGCTTGATCAGCCATGTTCATGGAAGTTTTGTCACAACTGGTTGTGGTGCAGCTTAGGCTTGATGAGACATGTACCGCAACCTGGGTGAAGCGTAGTCTTATCAGTAATGTTCGCAGATGTTTAATCACAACCGGTTGTGGTGTTTCCTTCTGAGTAAGAATGAGCGCCTGCACCTGCCAGCGCTCCGTTGGTTACAATCTGGTATTCTGAGCGAATCTCTTTGCCGTCCCAATAATGTTTGAGGATCTCACGCACCCCAGCGGCATAGCGTGCATGAGCGCTCAAGGACGTCCCGGACACGTGAGGAGTCATTCCATGCCAGGGCATGGACCGCCACACGTGATCCGCCGGAGGCGGCTGTGGAAACCATACATCACCAGCATATCCTGCGAGTGTGCCATCTTTGAGGGCCTGCACCGGGTATGTGTGAACAGACCGCAAACACACATTCATCCATTTCGATACGCAAGATAAACTGTGACTGCGCGCATTGTCCTCTCGTCAGGTGGAAAGCAAGGTGCCACATTGTTTATATTGTGCAAATACCGAATTAAAGGCTCTCATGGGTAAACATTGTTGTCGGATATATACGATGATGAGCTAGCTGTGTCATGGGAATCAATCGCCAGCATGCACTAGTACCCTTGTCCCACGATATCTACAATAGAAAAAAGGCACAATAATGCCTCTGCCTCCTGTTCGAAGACATGCAGATTCATCGATGATCAATGTTTGCTATGAGAGGAGCGCGGTGTGTGATGTGTGTGCGATGCTATATGCCCGAATGTGGGCATGCGTTGCATGGGGGTCAGCGCGCCTCAAGCAAGTGAGTGTGTGTGCTACAACTTATCCACCAAATATGCTCTTCTCGTTTCAGCGCAAGCGTTAGGTTAGCTGCCACCATGGCCTGCGCTTTGCATTTGCCATTTGTATATTCGTTTACCAATGGGATTCCTGCAGGCTGTGGTCATCCACGGGGGGGGTCCTTTGGCACCCCGTAGCCACAGAAGACCGGCTGCACTATGTACCCACACCTGGGGATCAAAGGATTCAGCACACACTTCGAGACACTTACCCGGATTCTCCGAAGCTCACGAGTGAAGAATGGGACCCTCGATCACATCGTATCATCTTTCCATGTTGCTTTGCATCTGGGTTGGGAATATGTATGAGTTGGTGGTATCTTGTCATGGCCCCGCCCTGCTCCTGATTTGCTTCTCGCATCCACGGGGATGATGGTGGGTTGGCTTTTGTCGGATGAGCTTATGCCATTCAGCGTGTGTGTGTGCGAGTGTGCTTATCCTTGCGACTTCTTTGGCACCCCGTAGCCACAAAAGACTGCACTATGTACCCACGCCGGGGATCAAAGGATTCAGCACACACTTCGGGACACTCATCCGGATTCTCCGGAGCTCACTAGTGAAGCATGGGACCCCCTAAGCCTCGCTGAGCCACCCGAGCCCCTCTGCATCTGCACTGCCGCCTGTGCCGAAGCCGGCTCATCCTTGCCCCCAAGCCGCGCGAGCCATATCTCCACCACCAAGCCCACGCGCAAGACCACCCCTCTGCTCCCTGAGCCTCACTGGGCCACTGAGCCCCTTCATCCCCGCCGGCGCACTGTTCTCTGGTCGGCTCACCTCCGCCAATCGAGCCACCCCTCCACCACCAAGCCCGCACCCCACATCACCCCGCTGCCCCCTACAGCCTGGTCCCAAGAGAGCTTGCCCACCCACGCCACGGCCAGAATGCCCATGATACAACATAACGATATAACATTAACTGCAGGGTATTTTAGATGATCGACATGTTTATTGTATTAGTATATATTACAAGAAGTAAGGGCAATAGGCTTAATATATTGTTAGCCTTCAGAGGCAACTATCATGTCTGCTGCATTGGTCAGCTCTGTGGCTTTGACCCAGGTGGCATGTTCAGGGCCGTAGCCTGCATATCGCACTAAATAGTACTTGACACCTCTAGTGATCTTATCTGAGAGAATGTGTGATATCTCAAATAATGGTTGCCCTTCTTCGGTGATCATCGGTGGCAGAGGCAAAGGTGCGTGAATTGAGTCATTGTATAACTCTAATCCGGATACAGGCTGAGCCGGATGGATCCGAATGTCGAGACCTCCGAAATCTAGCTCATATGCGTTGTTGGATATACCCCTAAGACCCGGGATATATTCACTCAGTGATAGTTTTCTCAGAATCTATTAAAGTTGATAAGTTAACCTGTTATATGGGCATAAACATTTAGGGTTTTGGTTCGGGTGGCGGTCACAAACACTACGACGGGAAGAGTCACATAATCAGGCGGTGTGACTATTCCAGCACACCACCTAGTGTGGTGACCGGCCAGCCGAGGTTGAAACCCCTGAACAAACACCATCTAGAGCGGTGGAAACTGAGTTCTAGGGGAAGGCCTGTCCTTTCTGGCAGGGTTGTTCCCAGTCAAGAGTTGAAAATCTGAAACCGGTCCGTCATCGGACCCCTCTGCACATACAGCTACGGTCAAATTCACTGTGCAGGAGCGGCATGATGTACTTTCTGGCCACTAGTTGGCGGTGGCACTGTTGTCGTGCCAGCCCACATCACAGTCATTGTGCCGCAAATTGAAGTCGCCGATGCCGTGATTGAATCAATCGTGGAGTCACCGAAGAAATCTTAAAAGTCTCGATCGCCGTGCGAGGGACCTTCCCCCTCCTCCCCGTCTGTAGTAGGTCCCGGTGAATAATCCGGTGACGGTGGAGCATCCCAGAGCAGCGGTGGAGGGGGCGGGTGTACCGGGACATGAAGCCCAATGCCCGCATCATGAAGCCCCTGCCGAGCACGGCGCCGGCCGTGCCGGCGCGGTGGAATAGCAGCCGGTGCCGCAGTGCCCAAGCCGGCCTCGTAGCATGTCAAGGCCGTAAAAGTTAACGGAGATGTGTTGTCGGTTGCCTCAGCAGCAGCACCGACCTCCAGGTCGGTGTGGCCCGGTGCGCATGCCTCGCCAAGAGTCGCAGCGGAGAGTGGTGCCGCGGTGGCGCAAACACAAAAGAGTTCACACACCATCACAACAATTGCCGAAGAGCGGCCAAACCCCCAAGGCGGTGTACCGCATTCCTGACGAGGTGCTGGGGGTTGCCGAACCGCATCCTCATAGTCAGCCGGGTCACACCCAGCAGCAGACTCGTCCACATCGTTGTCGTAAGAGTCGGTCTCCGACTCGGCGTGCATATACCGCATCGCCAATGCTTTGCCCTCCGCCGTAGCGGAGAGCCCCCCCATCTGCGCGATCCTGTCCGCAAAGCAGAGGTCGGGCTCGTGTGCGTGCATGGAGTCCACCGGCAGCACGACACCGTCGTCGGACGCATCCGACTCGTCACAGTAAACATGCGCGATCGCCGCCGGCGGTGGTGCCGGCGGTGCGTCCTCTCGGACATGCGTGCAAGCGGCAGCCGAGATCCCGCTTGCCACACCACCCATTGTGAAGCCCCCCATGTGGGTGACAGGCTGGCAGTAGGGTAGGAAGTCCTGCAACGCACCATTCTCCCGCTCCGGCTCAAGCCCGAAGGCACACGCTGAAACGCCGTCGAGCATCTCCGGCTTGCCCCCCGCCAGAAGGCAGAGCGCGTCGAATCTCTCGCCATCGTGCTCGTCCATCGCCGCCTGTACAATGCCCACCAATTAGGACCTTACATGTCGATGTATGGTGTCCGAATTGCCCCGGAGGCCACCGACACGGTAGGATTGCGGGGGTCACCGGCTAAGCGGATGATGCCGCGGCCTCTGAAAATCAGTGAGCAACATCATAAAAGGAAATTCGGACACCATAGGTAGTTTTAAAAAGGCATATATATATATATATATATATGACTTACGTATGCCTTTGACCCTCCTGCGGTGTCCGAACAGTCGCTTTCCAGCATCCGGTATGTGAGAGGTATCGATTGACCCGACAGTTTGATACGAACCATCCACCATCTTGTTCATTATATCCACTTATATATGCACATATTGCCCTTTGGGTCTTGAAAACGCCCTTTGGGTCAAAAATGACCCAAACGCCGGCTTAGGGGTTAAAGGGCGATACACACCACTGCTAGCTTTTTCAAAGAAAGTTTCAAAGGCCTAAGGCTATTTGATTTCTGCTGTGGACAAGCACCGCGGTATGTCTACGACAATCTTGTGGCGTTCAAGCCCAAGACTATTTTCCTTATAGCGATCACAAGCCTGCAAAAGGGATAAAACAATTTGATTTAGCAATAATAGACTGGAGGGTGGACCTCCTTGCACGCGCGTGACGATGCGTCCCGTCGAGACGGGTGCACTCGCCCGGAGCTTGGGGCTGGCGGGGCAGCGGCGCGTCACGCAGCCCGAGACAACGCAGCGAGAGTTGCTGCCTCATGGCGGTGCGCCTGGCGCGCGCGCGGTGGTCGCCATCTCACTCGCGGCGCGCTTCTCCCCCAAAAGAAAACGCGGTCCGCTCCCGGACGCTTCACTCTCGGTGGCCCTAAGGGGAGGGCGCGGTTAAGCACCTCGGTGTGCTCACCTCGTGGCGACACGCATGCAAGGGTGGGCCTCCTTGCACGCGCGTGACGATGCGTCCCGTCGAGACGGGTGCACTCGCCCGGAGCTTGGGGCTCGCCGGCACTACATAAGAGGCGTGTCCCGGGGGCATCACCTCTATATTCACCGGTATCCTCTGTACTCCTCTTGATATTTCCCGGTATTTCCCAGTATTTGCGGACGCCTCTTATGTAGTGTACACACCTGGTCATCTCCGGCACGCAGCACTGGTCACCTACTGTTATTCTGCGTTGGTCCTTACTGTGGATTTGCATGGGTTTGTGTGTGTCATGCAGGTGTCCGCTTATAAATAAAACTCCTTCTGGGCAGAAGTGTGTGTCTTTGCCCGAAAATGTGACGAAAATGAAAAAGGTGGCTAATTAGGTCATATTACGGACTATATATAAGATAATGGGAATATGACCTAATCTGCCACCTTTTTGATTCTCTGTTGTTCACCGCGTTCACACGCTGTTTTGTATCAGAATTGTTGGAATTATATTTTAGATTTTCTGAATTTAAAAAGGTGGCTAATTAGGTCATATTACGGACTATATATAAGATAATGGAAATATGACCTAATGTGCCACCTTTTTGATTTTGCTTGTTCGCCGCGATCATTGGTCACAATCTTCGATTGTTGCTAAACGCTGTTTTGTATCATCTCCGATTAATTGTCTGAAATGTATTTTAGATTTTCTGAATTTAAAAAGGTGGCTAATTAGGTCATATTATGGATTATATATAAGATAACGAGAATATGACCTAATGTGCCACCTTTTGATTTCGCTGTGATCCATTGCAAATTATGAATCGCGGTTCTATCCATGGGGTATCACCCAGGTTATTTACGGGAAATATTTTTTATTGTTTATAATATTTTTATTGTTCACCGCAAATTATGTAGATAACGGCACAACTTCCCACTTTTCCCAATTGATATCGCCCTTGTCATACTTGAAGTTAAATGTATTTGGCTCGGCCCTTGACTCCATACTCAAGGACCGTACACCTTCACGTGTACAAGGATGCCTGATAACCATATTCGTGTCTAATTTGCGGTTGATGACCATGTCTTTCATAACATCGTGATTGATATGTTGCAGGTTATCTACGCTCAAGGAGAATCTTTGTCATGGTGTAACCATCAACAAACTTCAAACTGTATGACTTTGGTCCTGTTGCCAAGAACTCGACACACTTGCCATGGTCTCTTTCTAAATGTTGCAATTCACATTTCAGCAAACCCAACCATGGCTGTCGATATGCATTGCCATGATATATGTGATAGTTCTCAGGGGTCTCGCGATATATGATTGAATCACAATCAAAGTAGAGAACATTAGAGAAGCCTGTTGCCTCTATCAACTGATACAGCTTTAATCTACCGTAACTGGTTATGAATGCAGCCAGGACCTCGTTGGTCGAAAATCTGGTGTCTGAAAATACTTCTGAATTTTCAGTGAAGTTCATCAAGACCATTTCGTTGTCCTCGCTCCCAACGAACTCATACTTACAATCATACCCTTTATTGCTAATGGTATTGTAGAACTCACCTGGATTTTGGATAACCTTGCTCTTAGATTTATTCTGACGCTCTCCCAATTTACCGTAAAGTGTATTTTGCATGTCTTTGGAGACCTGTCTCATTCCTGGATTACATTTGATATTTGCCTTGTCCAACTTGACACCTTCATGCAACTTGAACTGGTCGATAAACTCGTCGATGTCTCCATCAGGAGGTCCGGAGGCTTCTGTTTTTAGTTTCAAAAACTTATCAATGTAACCGGCAAACAGGTCATTGGTGGTGTCCTTCCAATGTTTTATCTCGTATATAGCATTGATAATGTATCCTTTTTCGATGGCCTTCTCCAGCTCTACCGTTGTCCACGTGTCAACCATTTCGTACAGTGGAAATACCAGCTTACCTGTTTTATTATCAACGTGAGGAAGAACGCCAAATTTAAGATGTTTTGGAGGAGCAATTTTGCATTTTACCAAACCGAAATAGCCATGAATGTCAAGTGTCTTAACGTCTCTTATAACCTCGGGATGACCTTTGGGAAACTTGTTCGTTTTCATGACACTTGGGTACATGGAATTATAGTCGAGGTATCGTATGTGCTCGTTGTGGTTGACCTCGTAGTACAACTTACCCAGGTCTACTCTCCCTCCATGATATACGTCTCTATCCACGATAGGAGAAGCCAACGTTTGTCGCTCTAAAAAGTCTTTACCAATCTCGGACAATTTCAGCTGATTTACTGTTTCATCCCATGCCGACTCCCAAATATACTCAAGATTATATCCTGCTGCCTTGATATCATCCAGTCTCTTCATTGTTAGACGATTGACCTCACCAAACGTCATACCCGATTTACGTCCTTGTTGATACTGAATATCGTCTTTGTGGTATTTCTTCAGGTCTGCATGAAACCAGCTTCCGAGGAACTCATACACCGTGTTGGTGGTGTCGTCAAAAGCATCGACATATATCTGCAAATCTGCTAGTTTATAATTTCGTTTGCCATCGTAATCGCGTTTGAGCTTGGCTGACGTAGTGTGGACAATGTAATCCAACCACTGATTCTCTTTGATAGATGCATTCTGCGACTTGACCAATGATTGCAATATAGCCACTGAATCCTTTGGCATGCAATCACTTCTCCATATATTAATCGCCAGTTGTGCCAACGTCAGATAGCTAAATGGGTCAAATTTGTTGTCAGTTATCTTCAGAAAACAATCCCTGAAAGCGAACACTGCACGGCGTAGAATGGTCACGTCATCATGGCAATATCGTGCAATCTCTTTTGGACTTTCAAATATAAAACACTTGTATCTCTTTTCGTGCCACCATTGGTACAACTTTTGATAAGCCTCAGGTTGCAGTATTTCTGGATTATAGTACTTGATATCAGGATATATACCGATGTATTTCTCATTTTCCAACGTGTTGAAGAGATGTGGATAATACCCTTTTGATATTTCGTTTTCAAAGCCAAACATCTCTGGCAGAGCATTTAATGGACGTGACATGAACATATATGAATCAATGAACCTCACGTTGGCAATCTTAACACACAATATATCAGCCCCTGTGTACAATATATCCTTGGGAGGTTTTCTTTGAACGTTAATAACATGCTCTACTATCAACCTGAAGTCGAACTTGGAACCGCAATGGGCAATGTATGTATAACCTGAATGCTTCTCTAAACATGTCCATTCAAGAAACTCGTCTATTGTCTTGTGAATGACACATACACCATTATGATATTGACTCTCGCAGTGGTTGACGACAAGCTTGCCGCTGTCGTTTCGAGTTTCAAAATCGAAACACACAATTAATTCAGGTGACAGTACGGACTTCGGTTTGACCTGTGTCATGTAGCATCTGTGTTCATATAGATTACAAACGACCTTACAGTTTGGGCATGCTTTGTATCCACACATGTGTTTCTCCTTAGGATTGAACTTGACATTGCACATCTTACATTTGTGAAGCTGATTGCACGTCACCAATTCTTTGTGCAGATTGTAACATTCTTCGTTCATGAATTTACGATTGCAAATATCACAATGATGCCATTGCTTGTTTCCTTTTGTCAACCGTACATCCTTGCTGGCAAATATGCATTTTTGAGATTTGCATTGGGTGCAAGATGGACGATAGGTCTTTCCTCTGAAGCAATCAATACGCGTGATAGGTTCATAATGATTGTCGTGCAACAATATATGAAAGCTGTCATTATAATTTGAATGCTCATTGTGTTCGTTGAAGTACGGTGGGTAATACATGATTGGTTCACCGCCAAGTCGCTCAGTGATACCCCACACATCAAATATATTTCTGCTGTAATGCCTCTCTAAAACTGGAAAGTCTTCGATATTGATTCCTTCGTCAGCATCCTTTTTCGCAAACAATTCCAAACGCAATCGATCGGAAACTGATGTTATGTTGCCCTTGTGACCGCTGGCGTCTCGTTTCAGTTGTTTCCACTTATTCTCGTATTGATTTTTACATACAACATTGTCGCTTAGCATTGTATCTAATTTCCGTTTTCTATCAAGCAGTTCCAAAGATTTGATGCCACAGTTATTGCGGGATTCAATCTTAATGACACATTGCTTCAGTCGTAATTCTACGGTGTTTTTTGGTGCGGCTAAGCATCGAGACCCCTTGCCTTCTGGTGGTTTTGAAGAGTAATATTCTACCTCCACATCTTTAGCAACCTCAACCGACTTTTTGCTGCCTTTCTCCACCCTTAGGACTTTGTAGCATCTCTTCAAACTTCATCATCACATCTTGACGGTCGGAACCTTTCACCCATTTGGATGTAGTCCCATCCTCGAAGACCGCTCTCATTGATACTTGCTCAACTCCTTTTGTCTTCTCCGGTAACCAATAGTTCAGACTGCTACCATCAGGTGTTGCTCTTTGTAAAAACGTTGTAAAGGGAACCTTAAGTTCATCAAGTCTGCTTTGTTCTTTGGCAGGTTTCTTCCCTATCTTGGTCCATTGTCGCCTGGTGACTTTCTCAACCTTCTCTTTCGATTTCCGATACTTCTTCTTATAATCACGTATGGCTTTCGTCCGATCGTCACCACTTAAATTTTTACTTTGTAAGTCTTCCCAATCTGCAGCAGTGAGCTTATGGCGTGCCTCAGGATTTTGCTTTCTCAATTTGGGGGGCATCTTCCTATACTATATAAATTATATTTTTGTGACGTCCGCTGCTCGGCGTTTTTCACGCCTCATTTGTTTTTTCATTCTTTCTCGTTTCTCAATATCAGCTATGGAGTCACGGTATGTCTTTACACCCGTATATTCTGCATTAGATCGTTGAAATACTGGGTCACCCGTTATTGTACCAATGCTGCTTTTGTCCAAAGGGGCGACCATAATCGGTGCTATCCTACGAGGTGCCTTCGGTGGAAGAGCAGCGTCTTTAATAGGCTGTTGGTAGAGTGGTGGTCCGGTTGGAGTTCCATGGTCTAAAGCTGTTCTACTTTTTGTCTTCGTCTTTTTGGCCACTGGTCGGCCTCGTAAGCTTTTCAGCTTTTCAGCTTGTGTCATCTTACCGGGCCTATTTTTTATTCCATGTTCTTGTCTATACTCCTGAGCACATTGCTTCAATTTTGCAATCCAGGTTTCTCTGGTCATGTATACATTAGGAATCAAAAAAGGTGGCACATTAGGTCATATTATAGACTATATATATAATAACCATAATATGACCTAATATGCCACCTTTCTGATTTCATCGAGAAATCGTAAGTCAAATTCAGAAATATTATTTTCTTAGGGTATCTTATGATTACTTAATGCCAGTTAAAGGACAGAAAATTACCGACCCAGATACACTTGAACGCCTTGCGAAAATGAGGGAGAAAGCTCTTGCCACTCGCCAAACCAAAGCCAAACAAAAACAAGATGTCAAGATGGCCGAACAACTTAAGGAATCTCAAAAAGTTGCCGACGCACAAGAAACCATCAAGAAATCTACAATTAAACCTATTCCCGAACCCGAAAAGCAACCCGAAGAATCAATATCGGAACCAGAAGTAGAACACGTCGTTGTCAAGAAACCAAAAGCCCTTAAGAAGAAACCGAAAAAGCAGGTTGTCATCGTTGAATCTGATAGCTCTCAATCGGAAGAAGAGCCTGAAGTGATCGTTAGGAAGTCTACTAGACGAAAGCAAAGCCGAGTTGCATCTCAATCACCACCACCTCGAAAACGAGACGCTGAGATGGAACCGGGATATGACAAAGCTTACTCTAGTCTATTTCTATCGTTATAATATATGCAGTTCCAAAGACTGGGAAATCCATCATATGATATCCAAGTACCAAAGAATGGGGCCTTTAGCATACCGACACCCGATGATTTTATTCAATTGCACGGGGTTATCTTGGCGTGTGCGAAACGTGGTACGGGGAAATCTTGTAGTCTTACACACCTACTTCGATTGATGAAACAAAACAATGCTTTAGACAGACTTATTCTTGTAAGTCCAACTTATCATAACAATATGCATTATTACAAAGACTTACCGCTTGATGAAGGTGATGTATCAGAGCCTACCGTCGATGTCCCCCAACAGATTGAAGGTATCCTTGATACCGAAGCTCAAGAGTATGATGAATATCAAGAGAAAATGGAAAGGTACAAGAAATTAATGAAGATGTTAAACAATCATAACATCAGTGTGTATGAGATTCCGGGTGAATTGCTATTGGAATTTGGGGACGAGAATGGTAATATACTTCCTCCACAACACAAGTATGGTGGCAAACGGCCCGTGATCGCGGCATTCTTTGATGACACCCAAGTGGCTACTATCCCGAGATCCTTGTGGGAGGACCTAGAACGCTCTAGATCCTCCCACAAGGATCACTTTTTCAATAATTTATTTAGGCACCCCACGAGCTTTCTACAAGTCAACGCCAAGGAATACTTTCCACATGGGACCTATACTAAGTAGTATGGTGCGTGGTTCGACGAGAGTCCATCATATATGCTCCTAGCTAATACATTTATAGCATGTCCCAACCAAATTTTGAACTGCTGCGGTTTCTAAAGCTTCAAAAACGGGGTGTATCTTCCACATTTTTTTGCCAATCGTGTATCGATCCTTTGCCACTATATACATGATATATCTCAAGGTATGCAGGTATATTAATCATGTTTGGGTCAAAATACGACTTGGGTCATGTATATTGGACACATCACACGAACGCGGTCACATGGGTAAGATATACACACTCCTTAAGTATGGGGACAATTTCGCATTTTGGGCGTAAGTCTTGGTCCATTTTAAGCTTTGAGGCTAGATCTTTGCCTTGGTGAGTACTTCAGTACTTTAATATGACTTCAAAGTCTCCTTGGGATTTTTTGGGGATTTTTTGAACGTTTAGAACCACCGCTAGAGGTTCTAGAATACGATTTTCAGACCCTGATTATCGATGGCGCCCGGTCGCCGTGCACACGCTGCGCGCCACCCCTAGGCACCATGAGTATGGCGTGCCTGGTGGGGCAGCTGCGCGTCACGCGGTCCGAGACAGCGGCCATCTATCCGGTTGCCTCGTGGCGGTGCGCTCGGCGCGCTCGCGGTGGTCATCGTGTGCCACCCGCGGCGCGCTCTCTCCCCCCCCCAAAGGAAAAGCGGTCCACGCCTGGACGCTTTCTCCTGGCGCCGTGGGGAAGGGCGCGGGCGAGCACCTCGCGTGCTCACCCTGTAGCGACACGAGCACAAGGGCGGCGCCCCTTGTC
>LGRX02002751.1:0-16865 GCA_001247695.2 Cymbomonas tetramitiformis | reverse complement strand
GACCTGGACGTGTTCTTCAGCGATCTGGCGGTGTGCTCTCTGACGCAGGCCTACCTGGAGAACGCACACGGCGAGGCCATTGCCCTGAAGCAAGCGGTGAACGAGACCGCGGCGGAGTATTTCTCGCGACTGGAGACCCGCATGGCCTCCGTCAACTTCTTGGCCGGCAGAGTCCCAAATTGCGTGGAGATGACCAACTTGTCGATGCTCTCTACGTACCGCCGGGGGCTGAAATATGCACCCAAGGTGATGCGGCGCCTGAGAGCCATCAACTTGGATGTCTCCAAACCAGAAGAGTGGGAGAGGAAGGCCGTCGCTGACGACATCCCAGGCACCCACAACGCCTTGTTGAAGATTCGGGAAGTTGCTGAGGTGGTGGAGAGTGACATTGACACGGAGGCGGCTCAGAGGCGCTCTCAAGACCGTCCTCCCCGTGCTGTTTCCTTCGCTAACCCACCACCTCGCACCCCCTTCTACAGGCGTACCCCCTCTTCGAACCGCCCAGCTCTTGCCATGCTGGAGAACGGGCCTGCCACCACCGTCGCCGCGGCAGTGACTCCTTTGCCACCACCACCTGGCCTCTCCCGCCCTGATGCTCCGAAAGTCCGCCGGTGCTTCGCCTGCGGCTCTGCGGAGCACATCGTCCGTAACTGTACGGACGAGGCTAAGCTCAAGGAGTGGAGGGCCAATGCACCCGCTCGACTGGCGAACTCCCCTGGGTTTGTAGCCGCCGTCGTTTGGGCCATCGAGCAGCAGGAGGACATCTCCTCGGTGGATGGCGTCCCAGAAGAGTTCTCCGAGGAGGTCCTGGCTCTTGCTACCTGTGAGGACGAGCAGAGCTACCAAACCCTGGCGGCCCTTGCGGGCATCGAGCTTGTGGAGGGTGACGGCCTTCCCCCGGCGGAGAGCGATGAATGACTGGCCGGCGGCCAGCCCCAGACCCTGCCCTTCGGGGAAGTGAGGTCTTGCCCTGATGATCAGACCCTCTCCGCCCTGGAGAAGCGGTCAGAACCAGTGGAACCCCGACGCGCCCGAGGACGCAGAGACCCTTGGGGCCAACGTCCCCACCCCAAGAGTGTGGCCTTCACCTCTGGGGCCCGCTTGCGACGCACCTACCGCTCAGCTGGTGCCCCATCGCCGCCGAGGGATGACTTGTCCAGCCACCCTCTCGCAGGAAGCACCCCCTTCGATGAGCCGTCGCTACCTCTTGATGACGGCCCCGCTTATACACAAGCGAGGATCGAGGGTCGGAGGGGACGGCGAGTTCCCCGGCACAGACCCCCCATTATGGACAACAACCGCGGAGAGCCCCGCGACCTTCGCCCCCGACCGCGTGTTGTCCTACCGCTGCCCATCTATCAGTCCAACCTCGCAGACCCACGGAAAAGGCTAACTGCGTGGCACTGGAAGAGAGATCTGTACTCCCTCCCCCTCGAAGTCGCCATGCAGAAGGTCCGCAGAGCTCTGCGCAAGTCCCCAGAGGCTGCCAAGGACCTGGTGGATAAAATGTCGGAGCGCGTCCGCAGCCGCGTACACTCTGGGAGTCGATCGCCAAAGGAGCGCGTGAACCGCGCCAACCAGCCGGCAGAGAGGATACGCATTGCCCGCGAACCTCAAGATCGCAAGGAAGGCCATCAGCGCATAGCATTGTGGCACCTCCTTTCACACGACGGTCGCCAGCAAGTCCCCGAATCCTCTAACACCAGCTCCCACGACCTCTACGCGGCTTGGAGAGAGCTGTCGCCTGCCGAGCAGCAAAAGGCAATCGCCACTTCGAGTCCAGACTCTTCCCCAGGTAGCAGGCTGTGGGAAAAGGAGGGCGCACGAAGGGCAGCAGCGAGGTCTTCGACATCCCTCTGCACCCTGGACACTGAAGTGGGCACGATACCTGGGACAGCGGGAGATGTGGGTTTACCTGGCGCCTGGTGCAGTCTGCACGCAGTACACCAGTGCAAGATGAGGAAGCTGGGTCCCAGCCCCTTGGGAGCATCCCCTCCATCATCCTCACTGGCCGAGCCCACAGCAGAGACCACATCTTCGCACCATGATAACGCGCCGGCCACTCCGGGAGGAAACCCCGAAGGTTCATCCTACTGCTCAGAGGCGGAGGAGCCCTCCGCACCCAGTTCGCTTTGCTTCACCCAGCAGATGACCACCGTCAAAACGCATGAAGCGGATGAAGCGCCACCCTGTCTCGACAGCCCCCCCATCGCTGAAGACCCTGAGGTGATGGAAGAGGAGTCCTCGGTCAACTCGCTCTGCTTCACCCAGCAGATGGCAGCAGCTGGGACCCCTCAGACGAGAACTGACCACCAGAGCTCCTATCAGCTCGCCCACAACTCCCCTGCTGGCAGCCCTCAGCATGACGAGGATCCTCTCACCCATGGCAGTCTCACCAATAGTGTCGCTACCCATGTGAGCCCCACAACAAGCGGCACTACCCACGTGAGCCCCACAGTAAGCGGCACTACCCATGTTAGCCCTACCACCAGTGGCACTACACATGTGAGCCCTACTACCAGTGACACTACCCATGTGAGCCCTACCACCAGCGACACCACTCATGTCAGCCCCACCTCGAGCGAATGCACCTCAGCGGGCACCCTGCTGACGGCGAGTGCAGACAACCTCGTCAGTCATCCGCCTGAAGATGTTGATTTGCTGGATGAGGAGTTCTACGCCGCGTGTAGGCAAACGCTGGAAGAATGCCGCGAGGCCTCGGACAACCTCCTCCCCAACCTCAAGTGCAAAAGCATACGCACAGATGGGGGAGTTCAGTGGAAGACCGACATCGAGGGTACCCTTGCAGCGGCACATGATGAAGAAGGACCGCTACTGCTGGTATTCTACGCAACCCTCAGAGGGCACACGGTCAAGGTGCTGATTGACTCGGGGGCCTCTGACAACTTCATCTCGGAGCAGAGCGCCAAGCGATGTGGCCTCACAACACGAGCCGGTTCCGAGATGCGAGTCACCCTGGCGGATGGATCTGTGAAGATCACTGGCGCCACCGCGTACGCCAAGTTTAACACGCACACCACCACGGGCACCTATACGGAGAACGCCCTTGCCCTCCGGATCCTGCCACTGGGCATACAGGTGGATGTTATCCTCGGCGGAAGGTGGCTGCGCAGTCACTCTCCTGTCACTCTGGGCTATGAAGGGAATGGCTCCGTCTCCTTCCTCAGGAAGTCCCGCAGTGGCAAGATTGGGGATCGCGTCACCATCACGGGCTGTTCTCCTGTGAAAGCATCTGGGGACAGGTCTCCGAAGGGCACGGCCTGCGCGGGATTGGTGGATGAGGTGTTCCTAACCCCTGCCCAGCTGAAGAAGTACCTGGTGTACGCGGAGACGCAGAAGCTACGCGGCAATGACGACCCGGAGATACAGCCCGCCTGGCTCATGGTGGCCGAGAAGTCCCCCGACGATACTGCTTCTGCCTTTGCAGCCACGGCTATCGACTCTGAGAACGCCGAACCCGCTGCGGATACTGAAGATGCAGAAGTGAGCCCTGAGTGGACCCTCAAGTTTCAGGACTTCTGGGGTGAGGAGTACAAGAAGGAGATGACGACTGCCCTACCGAACATCGATGGACTCAGACATGACCCCCAAGATGAAGCCAACATTAACCTGGACCCTGAGCTGAGCAAGAAGGGACCTCCTTGCCAGCGCATCTACAAGAAGTCCGCAGAGGAACTCCGCCAACTTCGAGAACGCGTGGAGACTCTGATGTCCAAGGGCTACATCCGACCCTCTTCCAGTCCTTATGCAGCTCCCTGTTTGATGGTCCCTAAACCCGGGAACCCCAAGGAGCTGCGACTGGTGATCGATTACCGGCTCCTCAACCGCCAGACAGTTAAGGACAAATATCCTCTCCCAGACATCCAGATGATGTTCGACGAGATGCAGGGTGCGAAGTTCTTCTCTTCGTTCGACGCGGTGGATGGCTTCTGGCAAATACCGATGGCACCAGGAGATGTCGAGAAGACCGCCTTCACCACCCAGATGGGGTCATATGAGTGGTTGGTCATGCCGCAGGGGCTGCAGAATTCACCATCTCAGTACCAGCGACGGATGCAGCGGGCCTTGGGCCATCTCCCATTTGTCCGGATCTTCATCGATGATGTGGTCGTCTTCAGCAACACCGCTGCAGAGCACTACGAGCACGTCAAACAGCTGCTCCTGACATGCAGGGAGAAGGGCGTCTTCCTCAAGAGGTCCAAGTGCCAGCTGTTGAAGAAATCCTTGCGGTTCCTTGGCCACTGTATCTCCGCAGATGGCTGCAGACCCCAACACGACAAGGTGGCTGCAGTGAGGGACTGGCCCGAGCTGGAGACGGTTACCCACGTCAGGCAGTTCTTGGGCCTAGCGGGGTATTACCGCAGGTTCATCCACTGTTTCTCCGAGATCGCTCAGCCCCTCACCCGGTTGACCAAGTCGGACGTACCCTGGGAGTGGGGTCCCATGCAGCAGTGGGCCTTCGAGGAGCTGAAGAAGGCCCTCACATCAGCGCCAGTGCTCGCCTTGCCCAACATTAAGGGTGCCGCAGACGGCACAGCGCCTTTCGTGGTGCAGACGGATGCTAGCGGCATCGCTCTTGGGGGAGTACTTATGCAGGACAATGGAGATGGTCTTGGGCTGCGCGTGATAGCATACGAGAGCCGCCAGTTCTCAGCCGCCGAGCAGAATTACCACACCGGCGAGCGTGAGCTAGGTGCTCTACACCACTGTACCACCGTCACCTGGCGGCATTACCTCATCTTCACCAACTTCCGCATCCAGGGTGATCACCGCCCCCTTGAATGGCTGATGGAACCTGGCAGAGAGCTTAGCCGCAGACAGGCACGCTGGTACATGGATCTGGTGGAGGTGGGAGTCCCGAGAATGGAGTACATCAAGGGAGCGCTGCTGCTGGTACCAGACGCCTTGTCCAGAAGACCCGACTTCAAAGACAAGGACGTTCGCGAGGGGTTGAAGGAGGCAGGAGTGATCGACCCCACCTCAGACCTGCCGAAAGACCCTCTGGCAACGCTGGAGTCTGAATGCTTCTCCAGCTCACCACCCGCAGCTCATCCCCATTGGGCTCAGACGGTTGACTGTTGGCTCTCAGCAGTGGAGACTCTCTCCGTGGCGGAACAGGCCATGGACATGGGGGAGACCATCGCTCTCGTTAATCCGAAGCTCTATAAGGGAATGAAGGAGGATCACCTCGACTTCGACATGCCTGACTGGCCTGAAGCTGATAGCGCGAAGCCGACAGAAGCTCCACACCAACCCCCTGACAGAGCTCCACCTCGGATAAGGATAACGAGGAGCATGTCACGCGCTGGAAGAACCTCTACGACCCCAGCGCCTCCACAGTTGGCGTCACCGAAGACGCGAACGCCATCACGAGCTGACGCATCGGAGGCGCCCACTGAGAAGGTGCCAGTGAGCTCACCACCCCCGCAGCAGACGCCCCAGCAGTCAGCTCCATCCCCGGTCCTTCACCCGCAAAAACGGCAGACTCCCCCCGAAGACTCACAGAATTGGCGTGTCCGAGCAGAGTACTCCTCGAAGTACGCAGAGAAGTTTGGACCCTTCGATGTGGACGCCTGTTGTGACTTTGGCGGCCGCAACAGACAGGCGGATAGATTCTGGACAGACTGCCTTTCAGAGAAATGGAGGGGCCTTCGGGTTTGGTGTAACCCCCCATATAACTCCAAGCACATTACGGTGGAGGCGATTTTGAACAAGTATATCGCAGAATGGAAGGCAGACCCAGAAAACACCTCAGCAGTCTTCGTTCTACCAGATCATCAGTCCAAGCTCCCCGCGTGGCGCAAACTTTTCAGAAGGGCCAATATGCAGATCGTGGAGGTCATCCCTACTCACGATGATAAGGGCGAGCCCAATCAGTTCTTCGAGAACCCAGATGGGAAGGCCTTCGACCTTCGCTGGCCTGTTCTGATAGTACACGCCCCTCCCGCCAAACCACAGCCGGCACGCGTGAGGCACCCGCGAACAGCCCCCGCTGTGATAAGGACAGGTGAGGCAGCAGCCTTCAGAGACGCAACCTCCCAGCAGTCGGACTCAAAGTTCCTGCGTGCGTTGAAAGCGGAGTACACTCGAGAGGGGACACTTCGTTCGCTGCGGGAGAAAGTGAAGGCGGCACCACACCAATGCCTACAGGACTTCAGGCTGGTGGGTGAAGTGGTTTGGAGGCCCGCAGCAGGGAGATATCAGTTGGTGCTGGGGGAGGACTCTCCACTTCGAGAAGTAGTGATTCGCCATGCTCATGAGTCATTGTCCTCGGGTCACACTGGGCGAGACAAGACTCTGGAGAGGGTGCTGCGACGCTTCTATTGGCGTGGTGCCGCGGAAGATGTGGGCACCTGGGTTGCATCCTGCGCAGTGTGCCAATCAGTGAGGCCGCGGGGAACTTACCCGGATGGGTTGCTAAACCCTCACAGCATCCCGAACAGGCCATGGCAGGATGTCGCGGAGCTAACGTGGAGTTCGCGATCAATGACTCCAGGAGTGAATCTACTGGCTTCACGCCGTTTGAACTGGTGTTCGGGTTCTCGCCGCTGTCGCAGTTGGATCTTTTCCTGGAGGCCGCGCAGTCCACCGCTGGACGACGAACTGGGGGAGTAGGCACCGCACACGAAGTGGCTGTGAAATTTTCGTCGCAGCTGCGGGACGCCAGGCAGCGGTTGGAGCTGGCTCAACAGCGACAGCGCGAACAGTTTGATCGCAGACACGGGCAGTGGGAGTATGCTGTTGGAGATCTGGTCTGGATAGAGGCGAAACACCTTACGGAGAAGGTGATGGATCGCTCCATCTGTAGGAAACTGACCAAGCGCTGGCATGGACCAGTTCCTGTGATCGAACGCTTCTTCAGCGATATACAGATGACCATGCCCGAGGCCGACAGAGGAGCTCCAGTAGCCTACCGCCTACGCCTCCCTCCTCACTGGCGGATTCACGACGTGTTCGCTCAGCATCGCCTCAAACCGTACACCAGCGGTCAAGATGCTTTTGCCGCACGCGATCACCTAGCAGTACCTGAAGAGGTGGTAGTAGTAGACGGTCAGAAGGAAGCACACGTTGAGCGTATCCTTGCACGTCGAGTGCGGTCTGTTCGAGGAAAGGAGGTGGAAGAGTGGAAGGTTCGCTGGACTGGCTACTCCAAAGCTCACGACCAATGGAGGACGCGTGATAAACTTGAACGCGGAAGTCCACTTCAACAACTTCGTGAATTCGAGCAAGCGAGACTGCACATGGAAGCGCAAGTCCGCGACGAAGCCACTCGGCGACGCGAACAGCGTGGCCGCCACTCCGCTCAAGCCGGAATGACACTGGCCCACCTCATCACCAATCCCTGCGATGAACTGGACCAGCTCGAACAGATGGAAGATGATATCCCCCTGCCGTGGGAACGCCAGGAGCGCGTGGAAGATGGGTCGTTGGCACTGGTGACGGAGCTGCTGGCGATACAGGCAAAGACAACCCGCACGCCCAGGATTCTCGTACTTTTCAGCGGTACTGGCTCAGTAGAGAGGGAATTCCTAAATTGCTTCCCCTCCGCCTCAGTGGTGACCCTCGACTCCGGGCATATCTGGCAACCCACTCATGTGTGTGACATCCTGCAATGGGACTACAAGCAATACCCGCCTGGATTCTTCGATGTTATTTGGGCAAGTCCCCCCTGCAGGCAGTACAGTCAAGCGCGCACCACTGGTGGACCCCCTGACCTTCCCCAGGCTGACAAAATCGTACGACGAGCGTTGCAGATCATTGACTACCTAGAGCCAAAACATTGGTTCATGGAAAACCCCAGAGGTCGCTTCCCTAACGCGCTACGGCTTCGCCCTATGATGCGCCAACTTCCCCCACCGCTGGTGTGTACCTACTGCATGTATGGTACGCAGTACATGAAACCCACCTGCATATGGACGAACTCAGCACCACCCTCGCCCCTGCTACGCAGTACTACTTCAACACCGTGTGCGTGCAGATGGGCAACCGGTGCTCACCCAGAGACTGCTCAGCTTGGACCTCACCCGCAGCAGACTGGAGCAGGTCGATCTGCGAGTGTATACCCCGTACCAGCACTCCTGCTACGACAACTTTTCCGACATTTACGCCTCCGCGACACTGAAGACCCGCTTTAGATTCCAAGTGGCACCCTTCTTCTTGAAAGTGGTGCCCTGGTAGCGGTGGCGAACTATGCTCGAAGAGGAACCAGAGAACCTAAGAACTGGAAACAGCAAGGAACCAGAGAACCTAAGAACTGGAACTTAGATGGGTACCTTAGCGGAGTGATCCCAGGAGGTAGACAACTCCTAAGGGGGGGAGAGTTGTGCCCGGAGGCACAGCGTGAGCCGATATGTCTATGCGTCCGTATGTGTGTCATCGGGGGTAATCTGGGATTGGCACGATGACAGTGAGATTGAGCTTGAAATCACGATGAGAATGAATACCAGATGTCCGGGGTATGACAGTATGACACTATGACACTATGACAGTATGACAGTATGACACTATAGTAGTATGACAGTACTGTGGGGGTGTCATCGTGGAACTCAGTCAGACCCTCGAAGAATGGTCAGATTCGCATCGGGGTTGAAAAGACAATGAAATCGAATATCAGATATTAAGGTTATGACAGTATGACAGTATGACGCTATGACAGTATGACAGTATGACAGTACAGCAGTATGACAGTACTGTGGGGCAGTCATCGTGTCAGCCTGTTGGCATAACATCTGAATCGAGAATGACGAATCGGAATTAGAAATGAGATCGGATCGGGAACTGAACGTTGAGCCGAAGTGTGACATCGGCTCTCGAGTGGTGGACCCTGCAACCTGAGTGACGAGTGAATAAGTAGAGCACTTGAGAAGTGTTTAGCCTTCAGAACTCGGAACCGAATTATCGTTTGTACCTCAATCTGGCCCTGATCCAGTATATTATAAAAATCCGAATTGTGTACCTTTGCACGTTCAATCAAAAACATATCTCCGAGCATCTGTCGTCGTGCCCCTGGCACAGATCGGGGATATGCCGCGACCATCGGCATCTCCTATAGACCCCCCTCCCCAATCCTGCTCTCCGAATTCATCCATCTCTTCATCCGTCTCCAAAGTAGGTTCGGTAGAATCATGTGGGGTAGGCGGCCTAAGAGGAAGCACGGCATCCGGATCTGGTTGTGGAGGTACATGCCAACCGTAAAGCCTTTTGTGTGTGTAGATGGTTCTCGTTGCCACTTCCTTGGCGATGTTGTTCTCCACGCAACGATTGCAACCACATGGCTTCTTTTGCGCGTCCCTTGCGCGTGGACCGGTCTCCACACCTCCGCGGCGGCGTCTGCACGAAACCGCGTACGAACATGGCCATGCTTACCTTGTGTATTCCAAAGAACATATACAAACAGCGCCATGTTTACACCGGGTTTGAAACCATACCTGGCTATAGGGTGTGGGAACGCCGGGTTTAGCGGAGTACACATTATGGCCTCGTCGGCTACCTCGCGGACGATGGGTTCGATGTCTGCGTCATGGGCACGGGAATCGTCTTGGGCCACGGCCTCGGAGATCGGAGAGTCGGCATCGGAGGCCAAGAGCATCATCGGGTGTGCGGAGGTGGTGGCATCGGCACGGGAATCGTCTTGGGCCACGGCCTCGGAGATCGGAGAGTCGGCATCGGAGGCCAAGAGCATCATCGGGTGTGGGGAGGGGGGGGCATCGGCATCGGGGCTGGCGTCGTCGGAACTCGTGACATCCTTGCTCTTGATGGAGTCGTGGTCATCCAAAGTGGGTTGCTCGGACTTGGTCAAATTCAACTCGTCCGGCGGAGCCATACAAATGTCGTCGTCCCTCACCACTTTCAAAATCGCGTCTTTGATCACGGCAAGATTTCGGTGGACGGGAGGTTCCAATGCCCAACGGTGGCCGGCATACTCGATGTTCGCCGGATGGTCCTCTAGGTAGAGTGTATCGGCGATGCACTCCCATATTCTCGAACGGTGGCCCTTCGCATTTGCCACCATGTCGAAAAACTCTTGCGGCGTGCACACCGTTTTCTTCTCTTCGCCTGAATGGGGCATGAAGGAATGGATGGTGACATTGCGTTGCCTGTTGCAAAAGAATCAGAAATGTGTGAGTAGGGCCATGCCCACATCGTTTCAGCAATGGACATGTCTGATCAGGACTTGAGCATAGATACATGATAGGTAGGGCCCTATTTACCCTTGTTAATGTATACACATGGCCATGTTTGATCAGTACTTGAGTATAGACACATGGTAGATAAGGCCCTACTTACCCTTGTTTATGTATAAACATGTCCTTGCATAATGCAGCACGCAATCAAGCTTACGGAATGTCACCTTGGATCCGAAAGTTGGCTTGCCAACGAGGAATCGTCCGAGCCACTGCCTGAATGCAGGTCTGGCAACGATGAGTCGTCCGAGTCCGTGTCTGAGCGCTGGCTTGGCAAGGAGGAGTTGTCGGAGGCAGTGCTTGAAAGCAAGCCTGGCAACGAGGAGTCGTCCGAGTCCTTGTTTGAACGCTGACCTGGCAGCATGGAGTCGTCTGAGGCCATGTCGCGGCGGTCGGAGTTGGCTTCGGAGTTGGGTGTATGGGTACATGGGGGCGAAGTAATAGCTGTGGCTGCAATGTCTTCGGCATGGGGGTCCGACCTACAGCGAACACGGCAAAACATGGCCGTACCTGACCCCTTCCCATTGCAGGTAGGGCAATGCTCGCCCCGGGTTCGTCCCGAGAGCAAGGCAGGTAGGGCCCTACCCGTACCGTAATCGTGCCGCAGCACCCCTTAGTCGACGAACCACAACGAAAGTTTAACATCACACATGCGAGGTAGGGAAAGCAAAAGTTTGGCCAGGGCCTCCGGCGCACAAGGTCGCATGTAGCAGGAATTTCCGTGCTTTTCGGTCCGACCTACAGCGAACACGGCCAAACATGGCCATACCTGACCCCTTCCCATTGCGGGTAGGGCAATGCTCGCCCCGGGTTCGTCCCGAGAGCAAGGCAGGTAGGGCCCTACCCGTACCGTAATAGTGCCGCAGCACCCCTTAGTCGACGAACCACAATGAAAGTTTAACATCACACAGGCGAGGTAGGGAAAGCAAAAATTTGGCCAGGGCCTCCGGCGCACAAGGTCGCATGTGGCAGGAATTTCCGTGCTTTTCGGTTCGACCTACAGCGAACACGTCAAAACACGGCCATACTTGGCCCCTTCCCATTGCAGGTAGGGCAATGCTCGCCCCGGGTTCGTCCCGAGAGCAAGGCAGGTAGGGCCCTACCCGGTCATGCCGTCGCGTTCAATGTCAGTGAAGGTGGCGCGTGCCGGATGATTGTCGTATTCTTCCGTCAGAATGATTCCATCCCAAAAGAGTTCCTCAACTAAATCTATAAACCCATTCGTGGGATTGGCATCCCATTCGAGGACACGTTGCCTCTTGAAGGCATCGTCCGCACGCGGCGTCGTCGTCAACCCATCGCCCTCACCCGGAGAATTTGGCAAGCGATATGCAACAATGGCTCTTTTCGCGGGATTGACCCTCCGTCTCTCCTCCGGAATCCCACCTTGCGCCAATCTCTGTGCGCGGGATGTCATCGCCTATTGTGCCTGCAAACCGCTTTTGCCCACGTATGTACGTAACCTGCTGTACCATCATAAGTATGGTGTAAACATGGCCCTATCTAAGCAGTTTCAACAGCCGAGATGGTGAAACACGGCCTTGTTAGCCTTGTTTTACTGCCAACATTGGGCCAAGACGTACATAAAACGGACCATGTTTGATCAATGTCCAAAAACACGTGGCAAACTTGGCCATTTTTGGGCAATGTTGGCAGTAAAACAAGGTAAACCACCTTGTGTTGCGCCGCGGAAGATGTTTACCTTGTACCTGAGTAGAATTGCCCTGGTATGGCCCGGTTCGAACAACATTCACGCGAACACAAGGTAGACATCTTCCGCGGCGCACATAGCCCAAATCAATGCCCCAAATGCAAAACCCAATGGGGAAACGACCCAAACATGGTCATGTCTAGACCATACCTTAGGGTGCAGGCGGGCGTGCCAAAAAAATCGGTCATTTAGGTGAAAAAACAAAGTTGAGCTCAAAAGAAGGGGGCTTGGGCGCAGACTACAATGGTGAAAACGGTTTGTTGAAAGGTTGTAAAGGCCTTTGGAAAAAGGCCTTTATTATGTGGAACTTCAACTTGCGAGAACAAAAAACAAAACTAGAAGACGACGGAAACTTGCGTTGCCCTGGGGCATGGTCATGCGCGCGGCGCGATTCGAATCCGAGTGATCGACGAATCCAACGCCTGGCGATCGAAAGTGCCAAAGTAATTTCAAATTGGGGCGTCCGATGCGAATACGAAATGCGGTGACCTCGAGTGACCGCGAATCCCGCTTCCCTTCCCCTTCTCATCGATCCACGGAAACGCAGGCGGCGTACTGGAACGGATAGGGAGGGAGGTGGTGCTTTACCTTGCAGGAAGTCAAAACGGTTTATTAAAGCGAGCGATACCGTTTTAAGGCTACCGTTACTGCTGCCTGCGAAGCACCACCTCCCTCCCTAGAAACGTAAGTGATTTGAAAAATGCCGAGCGGCATGTTATCGTACGACCAATTTAAACATGCCCGCGTGAAAATGGGCAAGCTCGCGGACAAGGAAAAGTACCGGCAATACAAGCGCAAGTATGCGCTTTTAAATGCGTCCGACTCCGAGAGCGGTGGCTCCGAGGACACGGACGAGGAGGAGGAGAAGGAGGAGGAGGAGGAGGATCCGGGGGCCGAAAGCAAGAAGGGGAGTGGGCTTGACCGCTTCGCCCTTGCGATGGCCAAGGTGAAGTCCACAGGGGATTCAGTTAAAAATCTTCAGAAAGCGCAAAAAATGAGGGGAAGGAGGCGGCGAAACACAGGAGAGACGTCTTCCGTGAGTAACCCAGCCGAAATCCTGCTTGAAAAACACTTGCTAGGGTGTTAGAACATTGCACGAACACAGCCCTGTTCGCCCACCTTCCAGTTGTAGGTAGGGGGTGTACACTGCGTAAATAGGGCAATGTTTGGGTAGTGTCCTGCTTGTGTTTTATGTTGTCCTGTCGCAGGAAGTTCAGATGCTAACGTGTGGGGTGTTTGTGTTTGATTTCACAGACGATATGGTGGTGAACGAAGGGGCATGTAAATCCCTTCCAGGGTCTGGATAAACAGACCCTGGCTAGGGATAGGTTCCGCCGTCGAATGGCGGAACTAATGCCCCTCACCGCCACGTTGGGCTCAAGTGGGGACAACCAGCATATGAAGTTGTCCACCTTGATGCAAAATTTGAGGCGCCGTCACAAGTGGGGGAGGTGGCGCCTCAAGGCGGGGGAGGTGCATGTCTGGGTATGCAACATACCCGGGCATGCATACACCACCGCCAACGTGGAGGTGTTTTCCCAAAAGAAAGGCCAACCCACAACGGCCGAGATCAAGGCCGGGGTGGAGGCTGCGAGTTTGACCCAGAACGGCGACGTCCCAACGGAAGGTGCGTTCTTTGCTTGAAATAAGTTTTGTGATAAGTTTTTCGTTTCTTATGTGCAAGTAAGGCCCTGTTCGCACCGTTTAGTACAGAAGTACTATACAAGTAAGGCCATGTTTACACACTACCTATGCAAACATGGCCTTACTTGTATAGATATAACTTGCCAGTACTTTGAAACTAACTTAGTGTTGGTCGTGGCAGCAGAGGATCGGAAGGCAATCCTGCGGGATCTTTTCGACGCCAAGGAGGAGGAGGAGGAGGAGGAGGCCAGGGGCAAGGGGAAGGCCGAGCCCAAGGGCAAGGAGAAGGCCGAGCCCAAGGGCAAGGAGAAGGCCGGGCCCAAGGGCAAGGAGGCCATGGCGGGCAAGGGCAAGGAGCCCATGGCGCCCAAGCGCCAAGGGCTCAAGGTGGCCGAAGCCCGAAAGCGGGCGGCCGAGCTTGAGCACGGCCGCCTCAAGGTCGGCGACCACGCCTTGCTCATGGCTAGCAAGGACCACGGGGTGGAGGATGAGGAGAAGAGGTGGGAGGCGGGGACACCCGATGTTCCCACCTCTTGGTACAAGGACGACCTCACCCCGCAGGTCCACACCCCCCTGCTCTGCGGGGTGGTGGTGGAGACGGTGCCCAAGAAGCCGGCATGGCACTTTGGGCACCAGGTGGCGGGGGGGCTCCCCAGCGACCAGCTGTGCATCAAGGTAAGACCCGAACATGGCCCTACCTGCAATGTTTTCCTACGAAACCGCTTAAACATGGCCATATTCGGCCATGTTTACACTTCGAACTAACTTACGCGTGTGCTTGCAGATCACGGAGTTCCATTGGACTCTGTACGACCCGGTCCACCAGAACCGGGTCAAAAAAGCACTACTCTACCTGTTCGGACAGGTGGAGGAAAAAGTGCCTGAGAAGGCAGAGTTCAAGAGGCACCTCGATGACTTCCTCAAGGGGAGGTTCGCTACGGGGAGCCTCTTGTGTTGCGTGCCATGGGAGCACGCAACACAAAGGTACGACGACGGAAAGGAGTTGTTGTACTACCACTCCGGGAAGCCCGACGGGCTGAAAGTGCCTAAACCGGCGGGAACCTCCGCGGAGGACGAGGAGGATTCCGAGGAGGATGAGGACTATGTACCCACGCCCGAGACGGCACATGCGCCCGAAAAGGGGGATGAAGAGGAGGACGAGGACGAGGACGAGGAGGAAGAGCCTCCTTCTCCTTCTGCAAAAGGCAAAAATAAGAGAAAAGTAGACAGTCCTGCAGGGAAAGGGACCAAGAGGAGCAAAAAATAGAAAAATGTACACTTTCAGTAAATATTTTTAATTGAAAAATCATTCAAACATTGCCATACTTACCCTGTACTTGAGCATGGATACATGATAGGTAGGGCCCTACTTACCCTTGTTTATGTATAGACATGGCCATACTTACCCTGTACTTGAGTACAGATACATGATAGGTAGGGCCCTACTTAGGGCTGTTCCATTTATTGTCCTATGGGGGTGGAAGGCATTGGCAAATTTGTCCGCGGGGAGGGGTCGATATCTACCGCCGTCCGCGGGGGTCGACATCCACTGCTGTCCGCGGGGGGGTTACGGAGGCACCCTGCGGACAAGTTACAAGTAGAACCTCAACCTGTCCGGAGGGTCGAGAGAATCCGGACACATGTAACCACTGACGATCGACAACTCAGACTCACGCAATGCAAAAACTCGGATGATACAAAATTCCTTCACCCAGCCTACCAGACAAACGTTATCGGAACAGTCCAAGACCACGCAATTGCAATAACTTAGACTTTATATAGTCTCAGATGGCTCCTCCTTTGACCGTGGAAACGCTTTTAGGTAACGGCATTTTGCGTCAGCACCTCACTGATTTCGTGAGAGAAGGTTTCTCACTTGACGTATTGAAGGAACATATCCCTAACGAGGATCTAGTAGAGCTTGGTCTGAGTACCGCGTCTATAGCTGTTTTTCGCTTGCGTACTTGGTGTCTAGCCACACTTGGTGAAGACCGCTTTCAAGAGAAAGTGAATGATAAGCCGTCACTTGATATACTAGAAAAAACAGCGATGAACACTTCCAACGCAATCAAGTTAAGCAAGGAAGAACTTCGAGCTATATTTTCCACCATGGCGACGCGGCGGTTTTCCTCAACGCTGGGCAAGAGGAACTCGCCAAGCAGCTTGCCTCCGAGGCTTCACGTGAGTGCCTAATCAAGGGGGGGAGAGGGTGTTACGGAGGCACCCTGCGGACATGTTTGACGTTACAAGTAGAACCTCAACCTGTCCGGAGGGTCGAAAGAAGCCGGTAACATGTAACCACATTGATGATCGAAGCTCACACGCAAGCTGGCGCGGGGCGCTGGCGCGGGGCGCTGGCGCGGGGCGCTGGCGCGGGGCGCTGGCGCGGGGCGCTGGGTTTCTTTTTAATTCGTCGACGTCCTATTAAACAAGGAAGAACTTAGAGCTATATTTTCCACCATGGCGAGTTGGCGACGCGGCGGGTTTTTCTCAACGTTGGGCAAGCGGAATTCGCCAAGCAGCTTGTTACCAAGGCTTCACGTGAGTGCCTCATCAAATTACTTGTTCCCCATAGTGAGCCCGTTCTTGTTTTTTTGAATGGTAACCCAATTGCACTGTGCTTTTATCAAACAGCGCAGTCAGCATTTTTCGCGACCGCAATAGAGATCCACCCGTGTTTGAGATATCTTATCATTGATTTGGATATGAAGTAATGAAGCATTGAATATATATATATATATACATATGAAGCACTGGTTGGTGGGCAAGCGCCCGAGACACACACAACCTCCATGCCGTATAGGTGCGAGTTTGTAAATGATGTCTCCAATGCTTTTAGTTGTTGTTTGCATATGTAAGCGTAAATGTGCATCAAGCATTATGTCAATCCTATTACTTTATAGCAATTTCAACCAAAATTGGTGTGTATGTAAAGTCTACAGGAATAAGTGTTTCAGCATGCCGGAGTAGAGCATTACACGTATGTACCATGTGTAAGTATCACATCCCTCCCGCGTCGTCGTCATGCGGAAAGATGCATATCGACGTATGTGGATGTAGCGCCATCAAGATTATTACGCACAACAAATATATTAACCTTGAATGTCCCATGGTTGCGGTTAGTTCCGACTTCGATAATAAAAGTGAAATGAAGTCTGCATAATTTGCGTGTCCGGAGGGGGGAGGAGGGGCTCCGGTGATCGTGTCCTCAGGGTAGGGGGGGTCGGTATGCATGGTTGTCCTCAGGGGGGGAGGGGGTTCAAGCAACGTGCCTTCCACCCCCCCCCATAGGACAATAAATGGAA
>LGRX02002750.1:0-15858 GCA_001247695.2 Cymbomonas tetramitiformis | reverse complement strand
CGTAACAACCCTCAGCAATTGCTGACCTGGCACTTTTTCAATACGTCTCCAATACGCGCATTTCAATACGCCTGTAATCGCTAACGTATTGCAGTGAGCCCTCCCGTATTGAAGTAGTATTGAACAGACCGAATGATTTTCGGGGAAACTTGAAATTCCAATTTTGGAATTTTAAATTTTAGGAGAATCTGCACCCCTCGTTCGTGAATCGAACGGCCGAAATCGTAACTCAAGAAGTACCCCCAAAATGCTCAAGAAGTACCCCCAAAATGACCCCTGAGATGGACCGGAAAAAAGAACTGTCATTGATCTATAGATGAAAGCGGTACATCTCGCCAGCGATGAGGAGCTCAACTCCTCGCATGTCAAGGTGTAAACCTCCAGTGGGACTCGAACCCACTACCTCTAGCTTATGAGTCCGACGGCCAACCACTAGACCATTATGACAAAGCGATGGGAATGATGTTGCGTATATGAGTGCAGTACAGTACCGTATAAACACAAATGAAAAGGGGGGTTAGACGTTCAAAAAAACAAAAACGCGATGACAATCGATATGGACGATGGACGAAATTTCAAAATGCATTTCCAAACGGTCGTCGCAAGTGCAATGCGGCCGACGGATGCGGCCAACATGCGTGCACGATGCATGGTGTGCGATGGGCGTCCAGGCAACGTACGGAAAGCCTCCTGGAAGCACGTTGACCTTCCAGCAGCCGCCCTTGCCAGCAGAGGTGTAAACAACGCCAGCAGAGGTGTAAACGCAAAGAAAAGAATGTCTATCAAAGAGCTGCACGCTGAGTATGTAGAAAGCTGCGAGCTGTTTGGCGTTGAGCATACGCACGAGGGCTTCGTTGCCTACATACGTTGTGAAGGTGAGGGCAAAGGGGACACCTAGCGAGCCCAAAGGGGTCGAGGAAACCCCATTGGCTTTCCTCGACAAAGGCAAGAAAAGTCATGGGAACACTGACTTTCACCCCCCATAAGGGGGGAGGTCTGTGGTACCCTGTGTCACCCCTCGCCTGCTCGGATGTCACTTGCAGTGCCTGCTGTTTGCTCCGCTCGTGTGTCACGGTCCGTCCGCCAGCTTAAACCCGTTTATCTCCCAGTTTAATCTGACTTTAGCCGAACCGAGAAACCCTATCTCACTGCCTTGACATTTTCCAGTGCAAGCATATATATTATATATTATCTGCTTTCACATCAGGTCTGGACCCACCTACGTTCAGAGGTGTTGTTTCTTACGTTCTCCGTCCGCTTCGCGCCCTGCGATTCTATCCGACACTTTTTTAGTACCGACATTAAACCTACGTAGTACCGACACTTCCGACATTTTACTTCCGACAATCGACCTCCTTGCCTTCGCAAAGGTCACCCCTAGTACCGACATTTCTTAGTACCGACATTTCTTTTAGTACCGACATTTTGCGCACTTTTTTGTGCGTTACCACTCAACTTGACCGACACTTCTACCGACATTTACCGACACTCTGGCCAGCAGCGCCTCTGCTGCCGGAATATTTGCTTATCGCACGGCGTTTTTGACCTGACCGGCGTTTTCCTCGTCGGATTCTACCCCAATTAGACTTTTTCATCGCCCGATTTGCTTAATTTTACGAAAAGTTCTCTTTTCGTTTGTGGACCCTATCCTTGGGTTTGCAAATTTCTGCACTCAGCGGTCAGCGGCCATGTCCAATGCGCGCCAGCGTGCGCGTATGGCCGGTGTGCGTTCAGCGTTGGCATCTCTTCGACTACATCGACGACATTCTACCCTTGGCTTTGGTCTGGTGGTGTCTGGTGGTGCTTACGCACCAGACACCAAGCACGACTCCGACAATTTCGACATCAGCGAGAACGAGTGCCTTGACTCCGACGGTCTCGCCTATCCGCATTTTCCGCTTTCGCCCGGAGCATCTCGTGGCTTTCGTCTGGTGGCATCTGGTGGTGCTATCGGCGTTGCTCACAACCGCCTTGGCCCCTCCATCATCGCTTTTGCAAAGTGCAGACAGTTCATCGCGCGCACTTCCCGCATTTTTCGCCTTCGACCTTCTCGCCCTCCCCACACCGACGTATCCTCTTCGGTGGTGCTAGTCCGCTTCCGGTTTTGGCCTCGCGAGGGCATTGGATGACCGTTTCTCCTTTTGAGTGGTGCTTGACCTCTTTTGTCATCAAGGACACCGCCGCCACCTGCAGCCTGCTCGTGAAAATTAGCAGCCAACCCCGCGGGAGTAGTTGATCCCCGCGGCACACGCATGGGCATAAGCCCCTAGATTGAGACCCTGAATTGGCGCATCACGAATTAGCTAGTGACTAGGAAACATAACATTTCTCCTAGCCGCCTGCCCGGGAGTACCGGCTGGCCCTGCAGTGCACCTCCCACCTTCGGGGTGAGGTGGTGTCATGGGAACACTGACTTTCACCCCCCATAAGGGGGGAGGTCTGTGGTACCCTGTGTCACCCCTCGCCTGCTCGGATGTCACTTGCAGTGCCTGCTGTTTGCTCCGCTCGTGTGTCACGGTCCGTCCGCCAGCTTAAATCCGTTTATCTCCCAGTTTAATCTGACTTTAGCCGAACCGAGAAACCCTATCTCACTGCCTTGGCATTTTCCAGTGCAAGCATATATATTATATATTATCTGCTTTCACATCAAAAAGCGCGAAGGAAGACGACGAGCGCGAGAAGGAGGGAGGGGGGGGCGGGGAGCAAGACGCGAAAGGGAGCAAAAAAAGGCGCAAGGGGAAAAGCGCGTTCGAAGCTCAATTAATTAAAGCATGTTACGAGGAGTTTGGTAAGCCCCTAGTACATGCGCCTTTAATTAACTTCGTTCGATCGCCAAGAAGATGGAGGTCCCGAAAAAGCTGCCCCAATTCGAATTGGAGGAGGGGCCTAACAGCAAGGTGGAGTGCTTGCAAGGGGAGGCAAGACAACGTCAGAGTACGTTCCCACGCACCCTCTAATACACGTGAAACCTCCTTGCAGTATATGTGAAGCATGTCACTGCACAGCTTCAACATACTTAGTTGCGTTGTGCACCTTTCCTAAAAGCAGGGCCGCAATACTGCAATATGTGTGGAGTATACCTGCAACATATCTCCAACGTATTGCAAACATACTGCACAAAACATGCAGTTTATAGCCTTTTTTGTTTGCAGTCGCCAACCTCTACGATTACAACAACGATGTACAACGCCCCGGACAAGGAGGACGAGGAGGAGGCTGACCGCCTGGAGGAGGAAAGCAAGAAGGAGGTAGAGGAAAAAGCGGCCAAGGCCGAAAAAGCATCCGCCTCCGCCTCCGGCCTCCGCATCCGCAAAGGGCAAGCACAACAAGCCCTCGGAGGGGCCCCGCCTCTCCCCCCACGCGCGGCAAGGCCAAGGCGGCCGCGTCACCGGCCCCGTCACCGGCCAAGCCCGCCAAGCCCGAAGCCCCAAATATTGAAGACATCTTCAAAGTGCGGGCAAGATGTGGTGGTGTACGCGGGGGCACAAACGGAGTACGCCCCGATGAAGAGTTCGGTCCGTCCCGAGAACGGTCAACTCGTGACGAACACCGGCCGATTGAAGGCCAACGTCGGGCTGTTCGCCGGGTTGGTGGTGGCGAATGCGGATGGGGATATTCTCTTCAACCACATCGTGGACGGCCCCGCCTTCCCCCTCACCGAGGGGCTCATTGGGATCAAGGTGCGCACCAACCCTTTCAATATGTGTACAATATGTCTGTAATAGTACTGTAGTATATTTCCAGTATTTGACACATGTATTTCGTTTGGTGGGGCTGCAGGTAACTGGTATTCTCAATATGAAGAATGCCTGCAAAGAGAAGCCCTACCCTTATGTCCGCAGCGCGGTCTCCTTCATCATGAAGGAGGTGGACAAGCCCCTACAAATTTAGGAATCGTAGGTAGGGCCATGTTTGCCTTGTATCTACCTTGTGTCTGGATGGCCAAAAACCACGACCAGACATGGCCATGTTTAGTCAGTTTTTCCGCGGCGCAACACCACCCGAGTAGGACCATGTTTGGTCGTGGTTTTTGGCCTTACTTACCCCTTACTTACCTTGTACCTACCCAATGTCTAACGCACCATACGTACGCCCGTGAATGCATGAATCACTTAGACATTGGGTAGATACAAGGTAAGTATGGCCATGTCTATACATAAACAAGGGTAAGTAGGGCCCTACCTATCATGCACCAAACGCAATTGGGGAGTTTGGGAGTTTTGGGAGTTGGGGAGTTTTACAATGGGAGGCCCTGAAAAAATTTGACCGAATCTAGGGTTTAAGATTTTCCCGAGCGGAATGTAATTTTATTTAATTTTCCGGTTGTTTTAGGGTTTAAAAAATATTCCTGATTTTCACTAAAAAAAATCATCTTTTTCGGCCTGAATTAAGGAAGGTTTATGGGGTTTTTTGTGTTAAGAAAACATAAATTTTCCATTGAACTTGTACAATATTTCACGCATTTTTAAGCTTCAAATTTTTTTTCGAAACTCGGTAGCAAAATGATACTTTTTACGTCTGATTTTTATGAAATATGTTTTTGGGGGTTCATCGATGAACCCCTTTTATTTTTTTCTAGTTTTATATGAATTTCAGGTCTTTTTGGGAGTTGGGGAGTTTTACAGGGGGAGGCCCTGAAAAAATTGAAAATTTGACCGAATCTAGGGTTTAAGATTTTCCCGAGTTGAATGTAATTTTATTTAATTTTCCGGTTGTTTTAGGGTTTAAGAAATATTCCTAATTTTCACTAGAAAAATCATCTTTTTCAGCCTGAATTACGGAAAGTTTATGGGGTTTTTTGTGTTAAGAAAACATAAATTTTCAATTGAACTTGTACAATATTTCACGCATTTTTAAGCTTCAATTATTTTTTCGAAACTCGGTAGCAAAATGATACTTTTTACGTCTGATTTTTATGAAATATGTTTTAGGGGGTTCATCGATGAACCCCTTTTATTTTTTTCTAGTTTTATATGAATTTCAGGCCTTTTGGGGGGTTTTTCTAAATTTTTTGAATTTTTTTCAAAAACCCCCGATTTTTTTGCAATTTCAGGAATATTTTTTGTTCACTTCGTCCCTATTTTTTGGGGGGTTTGCCCCGTTTTTTTTTATCTTATTCCAGGCATAAAACAACCTACAACCGCTAGCTCACCAACTCGAGTTTACGGCGCGCGCCAGGACTTCTCTTAAATAAAGCACAAACGCGGACTAAAAACATTAAACGCGCAAACCCTTAAAAACCTACACCGAACAATTAAAAGTCTCACGACAACATGCCTTCCGTTTACAAGTTTGTTGACTACTTTGTTGCCGGACCTCATGACCGTGAGATGATTGCAACCCACCACATTCAACACTTGCGCTGCAATGACTGTCAGCTTGAGCAGTGGCGCCTTTCGACACATTACAACGTGCGCAACATGGAACGTGGAAGAAGAGACCATGGGTTCGCCAGTTGGCGCTTCGTTCGTCGCACCCGGTCTCTTTTAGTTTTTGAATTGATGGCGCGCGATGGAGAATACCCCGACCGTGCTGGTAACCAGTGGATTACCCCGCGGACCATGATTGTGCCTGCAGACATTCCTGGCGGGACTCCAGGCTCTCATTGGACGCTTTTTTATATGCTCGAGTGTCCCCGCCGCTGGACTCAGCCGACCTGTAACTGTTGTAGGCCGTTCGGTAACTCTGAACGTTTTGAGCAACTCGCTACCGCATGCAGTTGTGAGACGTCCGGTCTCATTTAGTTTTTAAATTGGTGGAGCGCGATGAAGACTACCCGGACCGTGCTGGCGACCTTTATAGTTTGTAGATAAACTTTACATTCAACCACTAGTCTTTCGTATATTACAAGTTGTCGTTATTGAGAACTGGTATACTTGATGTGCTTATTTTCTTGCCGTAGAAAAGTGTGTAAGTGTTTATTCTTGCCGTGTTCATGACGAGTGTGTGGACATCTCGAATCTTGCCATTAAACAAACCTTTATAACACCCTGATTCAACTTACACCCTAAATGTGCTAAAGGAAATATTTCCGTCATCGTTTATAAATAAACTTTTCGCTCTTAGCATCACATGAAATATAAAGCTTGAAATCAATATTCAAAACAAAGTTACTGGCGCGCATGTTTTGCCTCCAGAGTTTAACACGACTTCACCTTTTCTAGTGCCCTTCGCCCCATCGCCTACTCGTCTTCGTGCATTGACCAACTACGTTCTCCATTGGTTTTTCACGTGCTTTCGCGGACCACTACTAACCACAAGTCCGGGTGGCCGGCCCCCCAGTTAGGTTCAAAACATACTTCTTTCCCCGCCAAGATCCCTAACTAACTTTCACTAACTTTCGATGTTCTACTTCACGTTTGTCACTTTCATCTTCCGGTACGGCTCACCCAATCCAAGATCCCCCACATGGCGCTTCGCGCAGCAGAACACCGCGTGAGATAAATAGTGCACCGCGCTCATGAAGTTTGCACGCTTCATCTCCACGCCGATGAAGGCGCGTCCCATGCGAAGCGCTCCAATCCCAGTGGTTCCTGCGACACACGTAATATCATTCAATACCCCGGCGTGTCCCTCGCGGCAAAACCAATGCATCCACAATGACACGCACCACTTCCCATGAACGGGTCCAACACCACCATGTCGATGTCGGTTGTGTACCGCTCCACCAACAGCTCCATGAGCTCCACCTTTTTCTGTCCCACCACCAAGGTCTTGCCATGCTCTTAGCAGGGCTTACCGCCCTTCAAGCATCCCACTACGGCGCAATCGTGCTTGAAGGTATCCTGCACTTGAACGGCTTGGAAAGGTCGTGCCTGATGTTCTACCTCGGTCTCAACGATGTCCATCCTCTGCTCCTCATCCAATTGCCTGAAGCTGACTTCCCAGCTCGCAGCCAGGTGGCTTTCCAAGGCCTTCTCAAAAGCCTTCACCTCTTGGTAACTTAGGGCACGCAAAATGTTTCCAGTCCAACAATTCACCGGGTAATAATCAAAGCAAAGGTCCTTACATTGCTGCCCCCTGGTTTGGATGCCGGTCTTGAAGTCCAACTTCGGAGCCTCCAGCTTCCGTGCAAAAGTCGTGTACTGGTGTCCCAAGGACTTTGGCGTGTTCGTGAAAGTCGCGTTGTTGCGGTTCCCCTCCGTCACGATGTACCCCGGCATTGTCTTGTACACCTGTGATCCTTCCCCCCTTTTCCCTCCCTTTCAGAAACGTACCAAAAAAGCAAAAATAAAAGGGTGCCTTCAAAGCAACAAGTGTTACATTGATCATACCAGATGCTTCAACGCCTTCCAGCCCGCCTCCAAAGCTCGAAGGGCTTCACTGTCGCCTAAGGCACACACAATGGTGTCTCCGTCCACCTTCCCCAGATCGGCGAATTTATGAACCTCCGACATATGCCATCGTTGTTCGCGCACAGCTCGTCCACCTTCACCGCGAAAGCATCCCAATCCACCTTCGTGTTGTACCCGGTCTTGCTCTCATGGCCCCACGGAACATCCGTGATGACCGCCGCCACACAAAACTTATCTTCCGCCGCGTTGTGCGTGATGACGTCCATGGCCCCGAGAGCTTCGCCGAAGTACAGCTGCAACAGCGGGATGCCTTGGGAGTTCATGGCAACCGATGTCAACACCAACAACTTCTCAGCCTCGTCGTGTCCGTGTTGATGGATTAACTCCAAGATGTACTCACTCCACCTTCTCATCCTTCACCTTCGTGCCCCGCGTCGTCTTCACGTTCTTCACCGCTATTACCTTCGGCACCTCCACGGACACAATATTGTGCACATGATGCCGTACACCAGGCTTCAACGCCTCCTCATTCATCTTCAAGAACTGCCCAATTTCAATGCTCTCCTTCACCGGTGCCTTCTGCCGCGTTCCATTTCGGAGCGTTCCGCCTGCCATCTTCCATTGTCGCAACCCTTCGTAGTCCGGGTTCCCTCGCGACACCCCAACCCAAGGCTTCATCCATTCCGGGCAGGGGGCCGGGCCGTCCTCCATGTCATGCTCATCCTTCTGTTTCTGTTCATCCAACTCACGCCGCTCCTTGTCGCAAATCCAAGCCGCGTAAGCGGCATCCTCCTCCTCAAAGGCCTGCAACTCTTGACGTAGCTTCCCCATGTCCGCCCTCTTCTTAATTAGATCCTTTTTCTGCTTCTTTCCTCTTGGGACATGTCGCCCCGCATCCTCCGCCGCAAACCAATCCGCCACTTCCTGTCTCTTCCGCTTCCGATCTTCACGTGTTTCACGAACCTCCTCCGACTCCTTTTCAAAGTCAAACTTTGCATCCTCCTCCTCATCGTCCTCCTCTTCCTCATCCTTCTCCTGACCATCTTCCTCACCATCCGGTTCCTCACCATCTTCCTCACCCTTGTCTACCTCCTCATCCCCATCGCCTTCCCCGTCATCAACATCCCCATCCGACGCACCTTCCTCCTTCTCTTCCTTTTCCTCTTCAACATCCCCACCCGTGTCACCAGCAGCAACTTCCGCAAGGGTCCTGACGCCACTCTCCTGAGCCTCCGCAGCAGTCTCCTCCCACTCAACCAGCTCGTTGTGCTTCTTCAGCAAGTCTTGCACGACTTTCGGCTCGACATCCCGGTTCAGGCGAGCCAAGTTACTGGTCTTGGAGCAAGTCTCGTTGGCGTCGAAGAAAGTACCATCGTACCTGTAAACAAAAGTTTAACACCCATCACCTTTCCGCATAAAAAAATAGTTCACGGCTTTAACCAAACCGTGGTAGGTGGACTTACTTTCCGGCGCTCAAGTCCTCCAAGAACTTGGACGCCTCTTCAGTTTTTTTCGTCTTCCCCTTAGAGCTTTGAAGCTCTAGCTGTGAGCGGACTTCTTGACGAAGCAGCACAAACGAACACAAGTCCGTGAACGCGCGTGTGGTTCCGACGAAGCCCAAAGTCGCGCATTGCTTCTTCTTCTTCAAGTGGAGCTCGCCATTCTCGTCCTTCACGGAGAACTTGACGTTCTCGTTCACCTTTAGGAAAACCTGAGACATGTGTTTGTCTTTAGGCGTGATGGTTGCATATAACATAATAAAATAAAGACCGGCTTCGGCCGTACCTGATATCTTTGTGTCGGATTAAGACGCTGGAATTCCTTGTTGTCGAACAAGGAGTTGAAGCCGTAGGGGGAATCCTTCCCCAAAGCTTCGCAGTTCTCGCGAAGCAAGCCCTCCAGCCGCTCGTCGGGCCCGATCACCTTTTCGTGGATGTGGGCCATCCTCTTGAAGAACATCAACGAGTATAAAGAAGGGTCGATGTGAGAGAACAAAACAACCAGCTTCTGTGGTTTGGCCACGGCTTTGTCAATGGAGGACATCAGCCATTTGAAGGAGGTGTAATCGTCGAAAAAAGTTTTTTTCTTGGACCCCTTCTCGTTCTGCACGATGCGTGAGAGTGCGAGGCATGTAACCTCCTCCTTCGTGATGTCCTCCGACACCACGATGACATTGCATTCCAGAAACCTTTTGTCCCGGGCCTCCAGTTTTTTCCCGCCTACCACGGCGCCATCTTGGAAGGCACGAGTGAAAAACTCGTGCCTTCCATGTCCATCAATGGCGATGTAACTCTTACTGAAAACAGAAACAAACACAGCACGCCATTTAAAACGACAAAGAACACGGTTCAAGGGTTAGAGAAACTATTTATAAAAAATATATAAAGTGTTTACTTCAACTTAAGCTACCACTGACTGTCTAGCATCCACAAAGGACATTGCATCCTACGTCTTTTTGCGTTGCGCTCAGCGTCTTTTTTATTCTTGAGTCTCCTCTTAGCTAATGCCACATCTGGAACATTATACCAGCCAAAGGGAACATGGTTCTTGCTGCAAGAATCTTCCTCATCTTCTGAGGATGTAACATCTACAAGCAACACTCGCTCTGACACCGCATGTTCTTCTTTCGAGCAAGAGTCCTGAAGGGAGTCAGTAGACCTGCAGATGAACAGCAAATAAACAACAAGAAAGTCACCATGCAAAACCAAGAAGAGTTCAAGCACCAACCTTTTTTTGCTGAAGTAGAAAAGCGTTCATCGATGAATGCTTTTTAAAAAACACTGCTAAAGAAACAAGTGTTTTGACCGGTTTAAAGAAAAGTGTTCATCGATGAACGCTTTCTTTATTTTGTTGCTGAAGCTTGAGTATTTTAAACTGTTTTTAAGAAAGCGTTCATCGATGAGCGCTTTTCTTAGTTTTCCTTGTATTTTTCCTGAGAAAAAAGCTGAATCACACAGAAATATCGCAGCTTTTGCAACTCCAAAGCGCAAAGTTTTAGGGAAAATACAAGGAAAACTAAGAAAAGCGCTCATCGATGAACGCTTTCTTAAAAACAGTTTAAAATACTCAAGCTTCAGCAATAAAATAAAGAAAGCGTTCATCGATGAACACTTTTCTTTAAACCGGTCAAAACACTTGTTTCTTTAGCAGTGTTTTTTAAAAAGCGTTCATCGATGAACGCTTTTCCACACTTGTCTCCTCTAACTTTTGTCAGCGCAGTTCTTGAAGAAGGTTTAGTGAAACTTACCCGTGGGCCTTAGGATCTCCTTTTTTGGCGCGGCGCCAGATCATGGTTTGGGAAAGGTCGATGCCGTTTTTCTCAACGGACTTCTCCACGTTGAGACCGTTGTGGTTGTGGCCTCTTGGGTTGTCGCTAAAAGAGCAGTCGGCGAGTTTAAGCGTCTTCTGCTCAACAAAGCGTTGCTCCATGACGTCAGCGTATACCAATCTTTCGGTGTTGGAATCCCCGGACTTCTTTGTGCTTCCTTTCTTTGGAGGCATGTTTGCTTGTTTCTTTTGACTTTAAATCTTTGCGCTTTTTCTTTGGCGGCTAGAGTTCTTTACTACCTCTCAACTGTCTTCAGGTTTTCTTCGACTTCTCTTTCCGACACACGTCGACTCCTTTGGTCAGTGTCGTTCTCGACTTTATATTTTTCGCCTCGATATTTTTTTTTTCCAAATTTTCAAAGCTTCTCCTCGAGTCGAATATTTTCAAGGTTTCGCCTCGACTCGACACTCGACTCGATTTTTTCCTTTGCCTGCTCTTTCCGACACAGCTAGACTCGTTCGGTGGGTGTCGTTCTCGACTCGACTCGCAAATTTCCCAGCCGTCGCCTCGACTCGATTTTATTTTGGCGTCGCCACGACTAGAGTTTTTTAAGGCCTCCCCTCGACTCCACACTTTCTCTTTGGTAGTGCATTTTTTTACCGACTTCGTAAGGCTAATGCCATGTCCACTCAATTTGTTACTTTTCGCTGCCTTGAAACCGGGGATGTCGTTCGTGAAATTCCCATTGTTTGGCATCTTGGAGACCCTTTTGTGACTAGCGACACACTTTGCAATGTTTTTAGTCTTGACAAGAAAGAAGATCTTTCCGTCACCTCCGAGTACGATGACTCCGTTGCTTGCTCTTTGGACCTGTTTCCCGTTCACTCGGGCTTCTTGCACAATGTGTACGGTACTCCTACCGACGACAACATGCCAATCTTGGTAAGCGACAGCGAAAGCGATGACAGCGACGATGAAGAAGACATTGTTTACACCGGCGAGTGCAAGACTCCCCGGTTCTCACCAAACACGAAGCCCAAGCCCACGGAGTCCGTCGCTTCGACAAACCTTTCCAAGTCCGACTCGACTTCCAGTCACGCCTCTTCTTTTAAGTGGCCCGCAGATTGCAAACGTGTGAACAAGGTCCCCTTCGACGTCGATGGCAATGTCACTTTTGGTCACCACATGTCCTCACCTCTTCCTAAACCAACCGGGAAGGGCGGTCTACCGCTGAACAAACTTGACTTCCATGTCACGAACCGTTCTTGGTCCCACGCCTGCGCCACAACTTGGGCGGAGGTAACCCGACAAGATGCTGTCAAGGACTGCAACTCTCAAGTTCGACTTCAAAACTGCCTTGGAGAAAAACTTTGCAGGAATACGGAGTGCTCTTTCTTTAAAACCCATGACAAAGAGTTCGTTCAGACAAGTTCTCAACAACGTGGCAAACGCTCCGCTTCCGCTTTCCTCGGCGTTGAGGTATTTTAATCCCAAGGTTTTCCCGTACACTTTCCCCACTTTTCCAGTAGGACCTTACGCTTTTCTTTTCTTCTTTCAGATTGAAGGCCCTCCATGCAAAAAGTGTCAAGAACCCATGGAAGTTATTACCTGTGGTGCCCGGGCTACTTTGGTCCGCATCGACCTTCCCGCAGCCGAAGGCCACCCTACTGCTCTTTAAACACGAAGGCACCCATGCCTGCCAACCCATGGATAAAAAGGGGAAGGCCGTTGTTTCCAAAGAAACCCAAGACGCCATCAAAGAAGCCCTTCCCGTTTTCGGTGGTCGCTTCACTTCCGAGAAGCTAAAGAACTCCGCCACAACGGTTGCCTTCGAGAAGATGCTTTCCTCTCCGGACGGCTCTCCCATCGACGTGTACAAGGTATCGCCCTATTTTTTTGTTACCTTTCCGTTATACGTCGGGGACATGTTATTCTTAATGCATGGTTCCATTTTAGGTGGCCCGCGAAATGCAAGACGCTCGCGCCGTCCGCGACGTGATGAAAGAACACCGTGCGACTCAACGTGTCCCCGAGCGTGCTGCTGACGACGAGGTCAAGGAAATGAAACGGATCCTGGACTCAAAGGGATACCGTACTCTTCTTTTCGACACCGCCCCTCTGAACTGGTCCATGTGCCCCCTGGACTTGCCGTGGTCCCCCGCGAAGATCATGCTGTTGATGGACCGCATTCTCGGTAAGCCTCCGTTCATCGGTTGCTACGCATGTTCTGATGGTGGCCACAGCTGCATTAACGGTCGCGTTGTCGAGAAGGTTGCAACGGTCGTGCCCGGAATTGGGTTGATAAAACTGGCAACCTTCGTGCTGCCGGCGGGTGAACGCGGTGTGGATGAGGAGAAGATGTGGCAAGGCATCGACTACGCTTGCCGGACGGTGGCCATGGAGGACGCCGACTTCGCGAAATATCGAGACAAGGAGGTTTGGGTAAAGACCAACCCAAAAGGTGAGATCTGCTTTCGTCCCGTCGGTTTCGTCCGTGACGCGGGTGGCGGAGGCTGGATCGGCATCCGCTTGAACTACAACAAGTTCATGCGCATGGAGGACCGAAAGAAGTACATGACGCGGGACGAGGCGGGCAACTCGTTGGAGAAAGGCTGTGACTTGCACCTCGTTGCGAACATGGGGATACACGCTCGGTGTTTGGACAAGAGTTTCGAGGAGACCCAGTTCCGGACACTGTTCACACGGTGGTACGAAGCACAAGCCCCCAGACGTGTGATGGACGCACGTGCGCGCCTCTTCGACTTCATCATGGAGCAAGAGAGCAAGAGCGTGCAATCCTCTTTGTCTTCGCTCGTTTTATTTTACGAAGGTGAAGGCGAACGCACCCTGCAGCTTTTCACACAAAGCAAAGGGGCTAACCCGGCGGAGCAACTCTTCTCCAAGGACGGCAAACTGGTCGGCGTGAATCTGCCGGCCTCCGAGTTCTTGCACCTGGAGAACGTGACGTACATCACCCAATCCGCCTGGTTGGAGCACGTAGGAGAAGGTGGCCACAGCCAGCGGGACTCCCGCACGAACACCTTGTACGATGAGCGGCGAAGGGTGTACACCGCCATGCAACGCGCACGTCACACCGCGTACGACGTCCTTGAGGAGGTGCGTGAAATATATGTCACTCCTGGTCCAGTGACGACGGAGACACGCAGTCACCGACCAAACCAAGTCCGATCGATGGGGAAGAGGACTAAGACTAGGGTGACGATCGACGAGCCTGGAACGCCGACTCCGGCCATCAAGTTGGTGCGGGCATGCCTCGAGAACCCTTTGGAGTTCCAATGGCAGTTCGACCCAAACACCGAGGACCCGGCCGCCCGTTATGTTTGGCAGTCTTCCCAAGAGGTGGACGAGGCTCTCGTGGTGCAATATTTGGAGACCGCGGTGCACTTTCATTCCCAACATCGCTACGTGGACACTCGCCGCGTGTCCGTCGGGTCTTTGGACGAGGTGCGGTACCAGACAAGCACCACGAAAGGCCACGCGCAAATGTTGGCTCGCATGTTCTTGCAGCCTGACAAGCGCTTGAAAGTGATACAGGTTGGCCAACCGACCGTCCGTTTAACTGCACGTGGAAGACACGGCGGCTTCCTGGACCGCAGTTACACCTTGTCCTCTGGTCGAGGTGAACCCTCGCGGGTGATATTTGGTCATCTGGCCCGGGCGGCGCAACAACGCATCAGCTGCTCATGCTACTCATGGCGCCAAACGATGACTCGCGTGGGAAGGTCGACTTCGGTGAAGCTTTGCTTGTGCCTGTCCACCCTCCTATTCCGCGCGGGGTTCAAACCTGGACATGCATTTTACGTGCAATCGGGGTTTACCACGGAGGAGATCGACGACATCTTAACGGCGCTAGGATCCCGCCTCACCACCGGCGATCGTGTCGGGAGTGAGGAACTGGCCTACGGGCAATGGATGGTGGTGCCCGGTACCGGTAGGAAAGCAAGTTGCGCGGCCTCCGAGTCCCGCAAGGGTTGCGTGACAGCGAAGACCCACAAGCAATCCCAGCCCATCCTTTCAAAGGATGGCCCAAGGGTGGTGGTCATGGGTCGGCGCAAGGTGAATGGTCAGTGGGTAAAGCACAAGTTTCAATTCTGTCTTCTCCACCAGTGTTGCGCTACGGTATTGCCCAACTACTGTGATGTACCGCCTTCACCTACGGACCTGGCTGTGGCACATGGGTTGTCACTAACTAGGGAACAACGGCTTGGAGCTGGGGCCTTGACCTTTCAAGAGCAGTAACTCAGGTACGAAAGCGACATTGTTGTTTGCATTGGCACGGTTTATTGGGCTTTGGACTAACGTGATTGTTTTTCCACAGGTACCACACGTTGGGAAATATGCGACTGAGTGTCCAGGGATAATGTGAAAGTTGGTTAGGGATCTTGGCGAGAAGTATGTTTTGAACCGAACTGGGGGGCCGGCCACCGGGACTTGTGGTTAGTAGTGGTCCGCGAAAGCACGTGAAAAACCAATGGAGAACGTAGTTGGTCAATGCACGAAGATGAGTAGGCGATGGGGCGAAGGGCACAAGAAAGGGTGAAGTCGTGTTAAACTCTGGAGGCAAAACATGCGCGCCGGTAACTTTGCTTTGAATATTGATTTGAAGCTTTATATTTTACGTGAACAAGCGTTCTAATCTAGTGAATAGTACAAGCGTCCAAATAAAACCTTCTAGCTAAGCTGCATATTCTAAAGCTGCGAAAACAAAACGGACACCTTCCGTCATCATCCCGCAGCAAGTCACTGCTCAGCTCGGTTAAGGCTTCGTACGTAAGAATGCCGTAGCCGCGAGTGTTATACCACGGTTGCCACTGCCCTGGTGGATATTCGTCGTAGTGCCAGCCGATCTCGTACCAGTATACCAAGTGCCTCACACCTATTTTTTCGGTTGTTGTGCGGCCGTGGATGTACAGCGGCCACACTTGTAACCAGTTCCAGGTGTTAAACTGTATTCTCGTGCTGTAAAACTCAACATAGTCCGCTTCCGCTTGTAAACGCGCACGCATCCAAAGCACATTAATCACCTCTGGGTACACCTCAACTACCGCTGGCTGTTCTTCGGACATTTCTTAGCGTAATTGCCACAAAGTACGTGTTTAAGTGTTTGCGTGTTTAAATTTTTCTGTCCGTGTTCTTCGGTATTTAAGAGAAGTCCGGGCGCGCGTCGTAACTGGAGTTGGTGACCTAGCGGTTGTCGGCTGTTTTATGCCTGAAATAAGGGGGGAAAACGGGGCAACCCCCATAAAATAGGAACAAAGCCAACCAAAGATATTC
>LGRX02002749.1:39572-51988 GCA_001247695.2 Cymbomonas tetramitiformis | reverse complement strand
CAGGGGGCACGTCGGAACTACAGTGGGGCACGTCGGAACTACAGTGCGGAGTCGCAGCCGGCGGTTATGACAGGTGGCAGGTGGCACGTCGGAACTACAGTGCGGAGTCGCCACGGACGGCTATGCTTTTGTTTTTGGCGGTTTCGAGATGTTTTCATGGGATGCTGTGTCTCGGTCCTGATCCGTGCGCCCGGTGGGGAGCTTGTGTAAACCAGGTGAATGAAAAGGTCTGCCTCGAGCATGCCCAAGTGCCCAACTCGGAGGGTTGGTGCGAGTGTAAATATGGGTACGTGTCATCCTCAGCCGGCTGCGTGGAGGAGAGCGATGACTCGAAGGATTCCACCATGATCATTTGGATTTGCGTCGTGGCGGCTGTTGCGGTGCTGGTCATCGCGGCGCTAGTTGCGTACAGGTCTTATCTCACGGCTCGCCAAAACAATTCATGGAAGGTGCCCCTTTCCGAGTTGCAGCTGGATGAGCCGCCAGTCGTGCTCGGGCGCGGTACCTACGGTATGGTGCTCCTCGGAGAGTTCCGCTCCACCCAGGTGGCGGTGAAGCGGGTACTCCCCAAAAACCTGCAAGACAACTACAAATCCATGGAGATCTTTGGCCCCTCCAAGTCATTCCTGGTGCTTGCCATTGCCCCCCTAACCCTCCCTCTTCTCTAACCCTCCCCTCCCCTCTTGCCTAACCCTCCCCTCTTGCCTAACCCTTCCCACTTCCCTAACCCTCCCTTCTTGCCTTCGCGGTGATTTGTGGGAAAGCGACCCTGCAACCAGAGGGCTCTCTGGAGTTCTCTCTCCCTCTCTCGATGCTGTCCTGCAAACGGGTCTCACCACGGTGATGAACTTTAGGTATTGGAGATATTTTCATGTGCTGGTGGAAACGAGCAGTGCGCCTGTGTTTGCCCGATTCCTGTTGCACTGCTGAGAGATTAGACGAGAGCCTTCGTGGAAAGACTGGCTTGTGCTTGCTCGGAGGGACGCAGCGCCGGAGTAGCTTGCGGTGTGCTTGGAGCTGAATGGCGGCAGCTTGCTTTGACCCAGTGCCCCGCCCTGGCCGAAGTGCTCGCCCTTGGAGCTGAATGGCGGCAGCTTGCTTTGACCCAGTGCCCCGCCCTGGCCGAAGTGCTCGCCCTTGGAGCTGAATGGCGGCAGCTTGCTTTGACCCAGTGCCCCGCCCTGGCCGAAGTGCTCGCCCTTGGAGCTGAATGGCGAGCTTGCTTTGACCCAGTGCCCCGCCCTGGCCGAAGTGCTCGCCCTTGGAGCTGAATGGCGGCAGCTTGCTTTGACCCAGTGCCCCGCCCTGGCCGAAGTGCTCGCCCTTGGAGCTGAATGGCGGCAGCTTGCTTTGACCCAGTGCCCCGCCCTGGCCGAAGTGCTCGCCCTTGGAGCTGAATGGCGGCAGCTTGCTTTGACCCAGTGCCCCGCCCTGGCCGAAGTGCTCGCCCTTGGAGCTGAATGGCGGCAGTTTGCTTTGACCCAGTGCCCGCCCTGGCGAAGTGCTCGCCCTTGGAGCTGAATGGCGGCAGCTTGCTTTGACCCAGTGCCCCGCCCTGGCCGAAGTGCTTGCCCTTGGAGCTGAATGGCGGCAGCTTTGCTTTGACCCAGTGCCCCGCCCTGGCCGAAGTGCTCGCCCTTGGAGCTGAATGGCGGCAGTTTGCTTTGACCCAGTGCCCCGCCCTGGCCGAAGTGCTCGCCCTTGGAGCTGTGGGCATGAAGCTTGCTCATAGGATCACGGCAGAGGTGGCAGGCAGGCGACAGAACCCGTAGGATCACGGCGGAGGTGGCAGGCAGGCGGCAGCACCCGTAGGATCACGGCGGATGTGGCAGGCAGGCGACAGCACCCGTAGGATCACGGCGGAGGTGGCAGGCAGGCGACAGCACCCGTAGGATTTAGGGTTGCCGCTCCTCTCGTGAGACTGCGACCACCACTTCTGCGCAGCCGGGGGGCGGCCGTCCCCTCAGACTGAGATGAACGCGCTGCATTTGGGGGCACTGCCGACGATGCCAACATTTGGCCTAGGAATCGAGGAGAAGGGAGCCCTGGCAGCTGTCACTCGGCTTTCTGGGCCGGCTTGCTGCCATCTTGCGGTTGCACTGACATGGAACTGATGACGGGTTGGCGCGTCAGGCGGGTCAACGAGAGAAGCAGCTCAGAGTGAATGACATGCAGGTCCAAGCGCAGAGCGGGGAGACGAAGAGGGGGCGGAACTTTTCAACCGTGTCGAACACATCTGACAGCGCTGGCAGCCGGGACGGGAAACTAGTGCGGAGCCTTTCAACGGCGTCAAACACATCTGACAGTGCTGGCAGCCGGGACGGGAAACGGAGCCGAGGCATATCCATTATGACGCAAGAAAGAAAGCCGTCCATGATTCTGCGGGAGCGGGTTGTTTCGGACAGCCACATTGAGAATCAAGACGTCAAGATGCACAAGAAGCTCGTGACCCAATTCTACAAGGAGATGCAGGTGGGGGGGGGGCGGCCAGTCCCACGAGGAGATGCAGCTGGGGATCCGGGGTGGCTTCTGAGGGTTAGTATAAAACTGGCATGGTAGCCGAGAGCGCATCCGCGCTGACGCTCTTTTTTTGACGAGCCAGTGCTTGGCAATGCTGCTGCTGCAATGCGCCATGTTTGGCCGTGCAGGCATGCTCCGCAAGTCGGGCGGCTGATGGGGATGACAAGTGCGTCATGCACTCCCCCGTCAGGCGTGGCTGATGGCAATGCGGTACGAGGGTCTGGAGTGATGATGTACGGCGGAGGCGCATTGTTCTGGTGGACACGGGGCACGCGCCGACGCATCGCCACGCCCAGGTGCCTGCAGGGTGGAGAGCAGGGGCGCGGATGCGGGCGGGGGCTTGCCGCAGATCATGATGTTCCTGCGCCACCCGAACATCGTCACAGTGATGGGTGCAGTGGTTGAGAAGAAAGAGGAGCCGCTGTTATTGATGGAGCACATGCGGAACGGCTCCCTGCACGACCTGCTGCACAACCCGTCGATGCAGGTGCGCTGCAGGCCTCTGATTGGCTCCCTGCACGACCTGCTGCACAACCCGTCGATGCAGGTGCGCTGCAGGCCTCCGCACATCCCCAGGCTTCTAGACATGGGAAAAATAGAAATGCGGAGGTCTTTCTGCGGATGTTGTCCGAGCGGTTTGCTATATCAACCCGGCACCCGTTGGTTTGTTTTTCCCCGATGTCAGGAAGGTTGCGCACCGATGATTTTCTCCGACGCAGAGGTCCGACGGCTGCCTCGGCAGCTCACGCCGAGCCACTGCGCTAGGCCAGGGTTGCGCGTGCCGAGCAGCCTGTTGGAATCTGATATGTTGTGTCATCGACGGAGCTGGCACGTTCGGTTCTCTGCGATCCGTCGCCGCCGCGGGCTGGCCGGCGCCTGGCATGGAGGACTGTCCGCCGCGGGCTGGCCGGCGCCTGGCATGGAGGACTGTCCGCCGCGGGCTGGCCGGCGCCTGGCATGGAGGACTGTCCCGCGCGGCCTTCGTACGGTTGTGAATAGAGTTGTGAATAGAGGGAGGGGGTTGATGCAGTTCGACGAGGAGATGATTATGCGGATCCTGTTGGGCATCGTGAACGGCATGAAGTTCCTCCACTCTGCCGAGCCGCCGGTGCTGCACAACGACCTCAAGTCGGGCAACGTGCTGATTGGTGAGTCGTTCGAGGCGAAAATCGCGGACTTCGGTCTCAGTATGAAGAAAAAGTCGTCGGGTTTTCTCGGCACCCCCTACTGGATGGCTCCGGAGCTCTTCGAGGAGGTATGCCCTCCCCCGCCGTTGCCTTTTTACGAGCGTCGTGGGTGTTGAGATGCATGAAGCCCACCAGCACATTATGCACCGAGCCGGGTCGTGGGTGAGGGTGATGCGCCCAGCACCCTCCAGCACATTAAGGGTAGGGTATTCGATGGTTTCATCTTCGGTGTGGAAAATCGATGAGAAAATTCTTGATACAGAAGGGCTAATTTCGGTCGTGCACTAGCCACCAGCTCATCGATGTTGCGGGTACATATAAGTAGAAAGTGCATGCTTGTCACCGCGAGGGGGGGAGTAGCGCAAAATTCCCAGCAGTGGTTATTCCACCGCCCTGTTAAGCTGGAGGTCCCGAGGTCGAGCCCCGTCATGCACGGGGCGAGTTGACTATGAGTTTTTGGTCATAACGAGTTCCGACCTACTGAGCGGGAGCAAAACATTTCCGAAAATCGTGATCGATGAAAACCTAGTAATTCTAGTTTCTTTTGCTCTTCACATCTCATTGCCAACAGGCACACTGCATAGCATTTCATTAAAAATAGCTTTCTTCTTACATGCTTTTAAGTGTGTGAGAGAAAATCTCTTTTTGGAATGTCTTTTCTAGGCTGATTCACAGCTTCACATGCTTTTTAGGCTGATGCACAGCTTCTAAGGCAAAATGTTTAGAGTCTTTTGGGTTGGGTGGGTAGGGAAGGCAAAAGAACAGAGCTGCGGATTCCCACGGGCGGAACTCCTAAATACTGTCGTGTGTAAAGCCTTTAGATCTAACTCAGCTGCTGATTTTGATCTAACGGCTCAGGAAACTCTGATCGATCTAACGGCACAGAAACCTCTAAAATTCCGCAGGCTCCAATTTAACCATTTCTTTTGCTCTTCACATCTCATTGCCATGTAACAGAGATCATTAGGCACACTGCTCTGTGCCAGGCTGCCGCTGCTGCTGCTGTCGCCATCTCGGAGTGGTCCACCCGAAGTACTTCTCCATGTGCTCGTCGGGAACAGCTGCCGGGTCAATGTAGGAGTGGATGGCAGAGGACAGCTGAGACCAGCCGCCCAGGAAGCAGCACTTCTCAAGCGCCGCGCCCACAGCCCTGGCACAGGTACAAGCCCCCTTGCGGGTGCTGTGGCCAGAGAAGTGTCCCCCTTCCGGAGGGACACACCCCAGCCTCCCCAATGCCAACTGCACCCAGCCATTAGCTTGCGCCGACTGGAGCTTTCTTTGCTCCCACGGCGGCCTCCAGTAGCTGCCCTGCACTTCCGAGCCTGTCACCGGGCGATGCCCCCAACAGGCATCCCGCACCTGCTGCCAGTGCTGCAGGAGCTGCACAAGCCCCGCCACCCCCGCTGCGGGGATGGTGAGCCTCCTCCTGAGGCGCGCGTGCCCCCTGCCTTTCTCCTTGTGGAGAACCACGGAGATGTCATCACCTGTGATGCTGACGTGCTCCCTGCGCATGGAGACGCCCGTCTCCGGCCGGCCGAAGGTGACGAAGGCAAACACCACGTAGGTGCACGCCCTCAGCAGCTCCGTAGCTGCCCGGCCCACCGGCTCCAGCCCCAGCCCGTGCGCATGCACCGCTGAGACATTCCTGGCAGGCAGCCAGGTCCGCACCGTCTGCTCCTCACCCGCGGCTTCAGCCGCCTGCACCTGGAGGCGGGCCATGCCCTTCACTGCTCTGGAGATCGCCCGGCCCCTGGCAGGCCCGGGGAACCCCATGTCCTCGTGGTAGTTGTTGATGGCGGATAGGTAGGGCTGCATGTTGGACGCCTGCACCGTGCCCTTGTCCAGCATGTGAGCAATGTACAGCCTCACCGTGGCCCCCGTTGCCGGAAGCCACTGTCTGCCCTCCGCCTCACAGAACGCCATGAAGGCCCGAGCCTTCGGCCGGTAGTTGCCCACCGTCTTGCCGCCCAATGCTGCCCCCTGCATCTGCACTGCCAGCTCAGTGAGGGAGCTGTCCCCCAGCTCTCCTCTCCAGCGCTCCTGAAGCGCCGCATCCCAGCCAGTCACCTCCTGCACCGCTGCCGGGAGCACCTCATACCTCTCCTGGCTCATGTCCAGGTCCTCCTTGTCCCCATCCTCGTAGGCAATGTGGGTTAGGCCGTCCGATCCCGTGTCACCCACGGTGCCGGTGTACCAGGCATCATCCTGGGGCCAGTACACCTTCACCTTGAGGCCACTCGCCAGCCCCGCCTGCGGCGCCTGCCCGGCTGCCCGCCTCCCATCCTGCAGGTAATGGCTCACCGGGAGGCGGAGATGCGGAACATGATGCCGTCCCAGCTTGAGGCCCCGAGCAGCTCGGACCCTCCCAGCCGGCTGGGAGTAAAGAGGTCCCTGCCCCGGGGCAAGATCACCACCTCGTCGGCCATGGCCTCCAGCTGCTGGAACCACATCTGCCCCGGCCAGTAGGGCGCCACCACCGTGGCGGCGCACTTCTCCTCCCGCAGCTTGTGCGCCACCTCGTCGAGGAGGGACCACGGGGGGTTGACCCAATTGACCTCTCCTAGCCAGGAAAAGGCCAAAGAGTCCACGCCCTCGCACCCCGGGTCGTGCCACTGTGCGTAGTAGCGCGGCAGCTGGGCGGAGAGCTCCGAGGCGAAGCGGTCCACGGTGTGCTGGTGCCATTCCCGCTCCGCCCACTGAAACCACCTGCGGTTCAGCCGCCAGTCGTCCAGGTCCCGGTCCCGAGACAAGCGGTCGGCCCACTCGTTTGCCTCGCTTCTGATGTACCTCGCCTGGAGCTCGATGTCGTTTAAGTCCAGCAGGATCCACAGGCGCCGCATCCGCCGCATCAGCTCCGGGTTGCGCGACGTGAAGTGCGAGAGCATGGCCACCACCGCCTGCTTGTCGCAGCAGAGGCGCACCACCTTGCCGGTGAGCTCTCTCAGGAAGGATTGCACCGTTTTGTACACGGCCTCCAACTCCAGGTGCGTGATGTGTAGATGCCGTAGCTCGTCAGACCAGAATCCTCTTGCCGCGTGCTTGAGGTTCAGCACACCGCCCCATGCGAACAGAGACGCGTCGGTGTGCACCTTCGCTCTCGTGGGGCTGCGCCAGATCTTGCGACCGTTCCACCGGCTCTGAGCCGGCAGCCTGAGCCACCACTCGATGTCGCTCCACGCCTGCCGTGTGAGCTTCACCTTCGCGCCCCATCCCCGCCTCGTGGAGAGCACGAAGTGGAGCTCCCTGAGATACAATCTCGCCGGATGGACTGCCAGATACACAAACTGGCAGAGCCCCGTGAACGCTGCCAGCTTCCGAGCTGGGAGCCACCTCCGCTGTCGCGACGCCTCGCTGAGAAGCGCCTTGGACTGCAGGTGAATCTTCTGCAGCCTCGCCGGTGTCACGCGGAACTGTCCCGCCTTGAGGTCCACCTCGAGCCCGAGGTGCTCCACCAGCTGCGTCGGCTCCCATTGCCCCTTTTTCTCGTTGCGCGACAATCCGAGTCTCACCAAGACCCGAGATGTCAGCTCGCGCGCCCTGAGCGCCTCGATCCTGCTGCTTAGCAGCAACAGGAAGTCGTCCATGTAAGGGAGCACCCGCGCCCCCTGCTGATGCTCCTCGCGGCCGCATCCTCCAGCTCGTCTGCGAACTGCCCAACGTCGTCGCACCTTGCTTCCGCTTTGCAGCTTCCGCACTTCCCGCCGATCCTCCGCGGATCTCGGAGAACGAAGGCACTCCACGAGCACCTTCATGACCTTGACGAAGATTCGTGGCGAGTCGTTCCAGCCGAAGGGAAGGGCGCCGCACTGGAACAATTCCCCCCGCACGTCGAACTGCATGTACTCCTGGAAGGCGGGGTCGATCCCCACGACGTGGTAACCGTCCTGGAGGTCGAAGCTGAAACACCAGTCGTTCGGCTTGGCGAGCCGACGCAGCTTCTTCAAAGTCTCCATCTTGCAGCGAGATTTTACGCAGTGAGCGTTCAACCAGCGGAAGTCCATCACTAGACGCCACTTGTTCGTCCCCGGCTTCGGCACCAGGAACACTCGGGATACGTGTCGTCGCCTCCTCGCTCGCACCCATGCGCCCGTTCTGAGACACCGCTCGGTCTCTGCGGCCATCCACTCCAGCTGCGGAGGGGTGGCGTCGCCCAACGACACTCCGTGATCGAAAGGCAGAGGCGCCTTGTCGACCCATCGCATCTTTGCCCCTTTGCTGATCCACTGCATCACCTCTGAGTTCGCGCCAGCCGCGCGCCATGCCCCCCTTCTGCTCCGCACCCTTTCCTGCAGGGTGGGCTCTTTCCGTTGAACGCCCCGAGGGGCGGAAGGCGTCCAACCTTTCCGTGATCGGAAAGTTAGGTCTGGGCTTGGGCGCCTCGCCCAAGCCCTGACCCTTTACCTCCCTTGCCGCTGCCGCGGCCACCTTCACCTTTTCCAGCGCCTTTGCCCTTGCCTGCTTGACGGTCACGAAAAGTCGAAACTTTGGCGCTGGCCTTGGCGTGCGTGTTCATCACGGCCTTCGCCTTCGTGGTGTCGAATTCCTTCAACCACTTCGTGAGCACTGAGTCGCTCACCAACCCGTCGCTGCCTGCGTACACCTTCTCCTCGATGAAAGCCAACTTCGCCCGCAACGCCTCAGCTCCGCCGTGCGATGTTGCGTCAGACTCCATGCTCGCTCTGAGCTGCAACATGGTGTAGCGGTTGTTCAAGAGCGAAAAAACGCCCTTAAACGTGTTGTGCGCTGCGAAAACGCGCTCACTCAATTCCTCCACCGTTGGGGGATCCTTTTCATCTTGACACCAGTCCAAGGTCACCTCGGAAAACGCAATCGCATCGTGCATGTACGACAGCGCAGGGGCAAGCACCAACTGCTCGTAACGCATGGACGAGTTGGTGCGTTTGGAGAGGGCGTCGTAGGTCTTGTCGTTGTACAGGTCGTACATCTGCGGCATGTCAGTCTCCAGTGTCGCAGGTCTCGCAGGGAACGGATTCCCTTCAACGTGTGGGACATACGGGAGCTTTTTTAATGCCTCCAACTCCGCGTCTCCGCTCTGAGCGGAACCACCAGCCTGCGAAGCGGCTTTCGCTGCCGCCTCCTCCGCGACTTCGACTCTCGCTGCGAGAGTCTCCATCTGCTTCATCATGAGCTTCATCATTTCGCCCTGTTGCTCCAACAGGACTTCCATCCCGGACTTCGCAGCCGATTGTCCAGCCGCGCCAGCATTGTTCTCCGACGCGCCTTGCTCACCTTCTTGATCGCTCATTGTAGTAAGTCGTCAAGGGTTTAAACTTCCACAGTAACGTTAAAATGTGGGGTAAATTTTTTTGCAGTGTGCCGCACTAAGAATTTCTCCGCGAGGAAAAATTTCTTGTGAAGTTCTTTTGCGAAGGCAAAAGAACAGAGCTGCGGATTCCCACGGGCGGAACTCCTAAATACTGTCGTGTGTAAAGCCTTTAGATCTAACTCAGCTGCTGATTTTGATCTAACGGCTCAGGAAACTCTGATCGATCTACCGGCACAGAAACCTCTAAAATTCCGCAGGCTCCAATTTAACCAAAATACTAGTAGTAGTAATTCTAGTTCTAGTAATTTTGTTTTTGGGTGATTAAGTATAGTCTCGAAGGCTGCGGCATGGCACCATAACGACCTGCGGGTTCTACATGTGCACTGTTGGCCCCTGTGTGCAGTAAATGACTTTGGCCCTCGTGCCAGTGATGGTACATGTTATAAACATGTAGCCCCATAATATTGATGTTCTGGCCACTCTCAATTTTGAAATTTCAAATGTATCCCTCGAGGTCCAATCTCGGCGAAATATCTCCGTGAAAACACGGAGCATTCGGTATTCTACATTATCCCAAAATAAATGACTATAAAGAGCATTTTATGGCAGTACTCTACCCTTAAGGAAGTGTTTATTGTTACATGTCTGACTGTTTACAAGCGTTTGTTGCTCGCTCGTCGTCGACAACCAATGGTGTTTTACCATTTGTGCTCCTACAAAAGTCGTATTGCAATGGCATCTTTGAGCTGGCATGTTCTGATTGGTTTTTCCGATAGTGGGTGCACATGGTAAGGGCCCTGCCAAAATACGTCAGGTAGGGAGGATGGTGTTCCCTCCCCATCCCCGCCCATACCACCGTGGGAACGCCATTCGTCTTATCCCACCTTCGCACAAGGGAAGCTTATGGGAGCCGATTCATGCGAAAGGTCGCCAAAAGAGGAATATCGTGCCGAACTGCGCAAAAAACGCGACTGTATCGGCTGTCGCGGGCGGTTGCAGGCGGTCGATGCTTTTTCCAAATGCTCGATGCTGTCTCCAAATGCTCGATGTTGTCTCCAAATGCTCGATTTGTTTCCACATGCTCGATGTTGTTTCCACACGCTCGATGCTGTCTCCACATACTCGATGCTGTTTCCAAATGCTCGATGGTGTCTCCAAATGCTCGATGCTGTTTACAAATGCTCGATGCTGTCTCCAAATGCTCGATGCTGTCTCCAAATGCTCGATGCTGTTTCCAAATGCGCGATGCTGTTTCCAAATGCGCGATCTTGTCTCCACATGCTCGATGCTGTCTTCACATGCTCGATGCTGTTTCCAAATGCTCGATGGTGTTTCCAAATGCTCGATGCTGTCTCCAAATGCTCGTCTTGTTTCCAAATGCTTGATGTTGTTTCCAAATGCTCGATCTTGTCTCCAAATGCTCGATGCGTCTCCGCATGCTCGATCTTGTCTCCAAATGCTCGATGCTGTTTCCAAATGCTCGATCTTGTGTCCAAATGCTCGATGCCGTTTCAAATGCTTGATGTTTCCAAATGCTCGATGTTGTTTCCAAATGCTCGATGTTGTTTCCACATGCTCGTATGCTTTGTCTCCAAATGCTTTTTTTCCAAATGCTCGATGTTGTTTCCAAATGTCAAATCTTTGTTTCCAAATGCTCGGTCTTGTTTCAAATGCTCGATGTTGTTTCCAAATGCTCGATGGTGTCTCCAAATGCTCGATGTTGTTTCCAAATGCTCGATGCTGTTTCCAAATGCTCGATGCTGTTGCCAAATGCTGGTCTTGTTTTCCAAATGCTCGATGTTGTTTCCAAATGCTCGATGGTGTCTCCAAATGCTCGATGTTGTTTCCAAATGCTCGATGTTGTTTCCAAATGCTCGATGCTGTTTCCAAATGCTCGATGCTGTTGCCAAATGCTCGAAGACGAGCGAGCGAATATGCCTTTTAATGCCCCTCCGGGACAATAATAGGCATATTGTCTGACATGGAAGCCATAATTACCTCTTGTAGGGCGACTTTTATGCGCCCTCAAATTCCGGCCGGTTGTGACGCGGGTGCAGGATGCCTTGCCTACACCCAAGAGCGACGTGTACTCCTTTGGTGTGATGCTCTTTGAGGTCTTCACCCGGCAAGAGCCCTACGCTGACATGGAGGCCACACACGTGCTGTATATGGTGTCCAAGCCGCTTTCGCCCGGCGAGGAGCCCTTCCGCCCGTCAATCCCGAAGAAGATGCCAGGAGTTCTGCAGGGCTTGATGAGAAGCTGCTGGGCCCAAGACCCGGCGGCCAGGCCATCTTTCGAGCAGCTCCAGCCGTTGTTGCAGAAGCTGGACACGCGGGTGCTGCAGGAGTGGATCGGCGACATAGCCGGCTTCAAGGGGAAGACCGCGCAGCAGCTCGTGTATGACGTTTTCCCGCCGCACATCGCTGAGACGCTGAAGATGGGGTTGAAGGTAGAGCCAGAGCACCACGATTGCGTCACCATCTTCTTCTCTGACATCGTTGGCTTCACGGACATCTCGCGTCAGCTTCAGCCCGTGCAGGTACCTGCCCTCGCCACCGCCCTCGTCGTGCACGGCGTGCCGCGCTGCATGTATGCCTCCCTCGCTGATGCACCAGGCTGATGGCCGCCTTGTGTATTTAGGGTTTTAGAGTTTTAGGGTGGAGGCAAGTTGTGGGAAGGTTTTTGCATGTGGAGGCGATTGTGTATGCACCACAAAGCTCCAGCACCCGCGCGCTCCGCAGGACGGTGCGGCTCGTTGTAACTGGCTGCTTCAGTCGGATGCCACCCGGTGACCCCCCATCCCCCGCTTGCGTAGGTCATGGACATGCTGGACCGCTTGTACGAGGGCTTCGACAAACTTGCTCGGGAGCGCGACGTGTTCAAAGTGGAGACAATAGGAGATGCCTACATGGCAGTGGCGAACCTGATCAAGCCGGAGCCTAAGCACGCTCAGAACATTGCTGAGTTTGCAATGGCTGTGCGCACCCCCCACCAGCCCCTTACCAGTCTTCCTGATTGAAGGGGCGCATCCTTGTGTATAGGATGCGCCTCACATTGTCGAAGAGGCGCATCCTTGTGTATAGAATACGCCTCACATTGCCGAAGTGGCGCGTCCTTGTGTATAGAATACGCCTCACATTGCCGAAGGGGCGCGTCCTTGTGTATAGGATGCGCCTCACATTTTGCCGAAGAGGCGCGTCCTTGTGTATAGGATGCGCCTCACATTGCCGAAGAGGCGCGTCCTTGTGTATAGGATGCGCCTCACATTGCCGAAGAGGCGCGTCCTTGTGTATAGGATGCGCCTCACATTGCTGACGGGGCGCGTCCTTGTGTATAGAATACGCCTCACATTGCCCAAGGGGCGCGTCCTCATGTATAGAATACGCCTCACATTGCCGAAGAGGCGCGTCCTTGTGTATAG
>LGRX02002749.1:0-35894 GCA_001247695.2 Cymbomonas tetramitiformis | reverse complement strand
GGGGCGCGTCCTTGTGTATAGGATGCGCCTCACATTGCCGACGGGGCGCGTCCTTGTGTATAGGATGCGCCTCACATTGCCGACGGGCGCGTCATGAGTAGCCGCAGGATCGCCTCACATTGCCGGCCAGGCGCGTCCTTGTGTATAAATCGCCTCATTGCCGAAGAGGCACGTCCTTGTGTATAGGATCGCCTCACATTGCCGAAGGGGCGCGATCCTTGTGTATAGAGATGCGCCTCACATTGCCGAGGCGCGTCCTTGTGTATAGAATCGCCTCACATTGCCGAGGCGCGTCCTCATGTATAGGATGCGCCTCATTGCCCGAAGAGGCCGATCCTTGTGTATAGAATGCGCCTCACGGCTGCCGAAGGGTAGCGTCCTTGTGTATAGAATGCGCCTCACATTGCCGAAGGGGGGCGCGTCCTTGTGTATAGGATGCGCCTCACATTGCCGAAGGGGCGCGTCCTTGTGTATAGGATGCGCCTCACATTGCCGAAGGGGCGCGTCCTTGTGTATAGGATGCGCCTCACATTGCCGAAGGGGCGCGTCCTTGTGTATAGGATGCGCCTCACATTGCCGAAGGGGCGCGTCCTTGTGTATAGGATGCGCCTCACATTGCCGAAGGGGCGCGTCCTTGTGTATAGGATGCGCCTCACATTGCCAAAGGGGCGCGTCCTTGTGTATAGGATGCGCCTCACATTGCCGACGGGGCGCGTCCTTGTGTATAGGATGCGCCTCACATTGCCGAAGGGGCGCGTCCTTGTGTATAGGATGCGCCTCACATTGCCGAAGGGGCGCGTCCTCGTTTATAGGATGCGCCTCACATTGCCGAGAAGGGGCGCGTCCTTGTGTATAGAATCGCCTCACATTGCCGAAGGGTGCGTCCTTGTGTATAGGATGCGCCTCACATTGCACGACGGCGCGTCCTTGTGTATAGAATCGCCTCACATTGCCAAAGGGGCGCGTCCTTGTGTATAGGATGCGCCTCACATTGCCGAAGGGCGCGTCCTTGTGTATAGAATGCGCCTCACATTGCCGAAGGGGCGCGTCCTCGTGTAGAGAATGCGCCTCACATTGCCGAAGGGGCGCGTCCTTTTGTAAAGAATATGTTTTTGCGCTGTGTACTACTTGCCTCCGAGGTTGAGCACCGCGTACTGAACAAGCTGCGCATCTTCGATTTGCTGATGGAAATAATTCGGTTTTCTCTTTTCCCTCTTTGGTGGAATGAGCGCTCTGGGTCTGATACTAGACGGCATTCTCTCGGCATGTTGATGAGCATGCATGCACTCACCTTGAGAATACAAGGGCAGGAGGTTCCTGGGATGTGTTTCAACCTGGAGCGTTCGGAAACGTGGCGTGGCCTAATTTGGATGACGCCGTGATCGCAATCACAGCGATCACCACCATCTGCCATGATGCGCCTCTTGGGCACTTTGAAGCAGAATCTTTACATGGTCATGAATCCCCATGGCAATTTGAAGCATATATTCCTTATCCAGCGAGATGCCTTTTTTGCAGTTTGAGGCATATTCCTCACACAGTGATACGTCCTTTCGGCCATTTGAAGCATACTCCTTACACAGTAACAATCCTCTCTAGCAATTTCAGGCGTAGTCCTTATCCAGTGATATTCCTCTTCGGCAAATCGAGCCAGCGTCATTAATTCGGATGCTGCTTGCTTTGTGCCCGTGAGCTTTATTTTGAGCAGCTGCGTGAAACGATGGCTGCAAATTTTAGTAGATCCTGCAAGCTAATACTGGGGGTTATGTACGACGTCGATGTTTAGCAGTGATTCTTCTCTCAGTGTTATCTCAGTGTGGATATTTAGTACCTTGACGGCATAGTGCGTGATCTGCACAGGCAATTGAGGCTGCACGGAACACTCCAGTCAAGATCGACCAGCCAGAGCTCGGCACTGTGAACATTCGCGTTGGATTCCACACGGGCCCGGTGGTGTCCTCTGTGGTCGGCAACCTGAACCCCAGGTTCTGCCTGTTTGGTGACACGGTCAACACAGCCAGCCGGATGGAGTCCAACTCGGAGAAGGGGAAAATACATGCATCTGAGTCTGCGGCTGAAGAGCTGCAGAAGCACGCCCCACACATCAAGCTCATCTCTCGTGGCGAGATCCCGATCAAGGGGAAAGGCACGATGACAACATACTGGGTGCTTAACGAACTGGACGCTTCCGTGGTGCCAATTCCCTGCAGCAAGAGCGATGCTGTGGCCGACGACGTGGTGAATGAGTTCGAGGGTTCCTACCTTGGGGACTCATCATTCAAATCCCCCATCAAAGAAGTCATCACCCTCGAAGATATCAATGTTGATGCCCATGCGATCTGAAGAGCTCAAGAGCATAAACAATTATTTAACACTACAAAACTGTGTGCCTAATGTGAAAACTTTGGGTGTGCTTATGGTCTCGGATAATCCAGAACACCCGTCCACTGTAACAACAATGATTGTAGGTCTTGCAGCAAGGCCAGCGCTAGAGAGAGTTTATTTCCAGAAAAGAAAAAGAAAAAAAGAAAAAACCACGCCCGTCGGGCGTATGAGTAAATTAATTTCCCCGGCCCTACTCTGGGCCGGACCGCCACTGGTGGCGGCCTTAATGGGACAATTTATACTGGGTGGTTCTCATCTTTCTCCTTCTCTTGCTTTTCCTGTCTGAGTCTTCTGTATAGCTGGTAGGTGCTGTGTGCATAGTTTACCGTTAGGTCATGTATTCTCTGTAGCGCTTGTGTGGCCTCTTTTCTGTTGAGTCCAAGTTGCTCGAGTATGTCTTGGTTGTGTTTGTACACCGTGCCTGTTCTGCCCACTGCAAACACATGAAGTTTGGCACGAAATCCGTGTCTGCGTAGTAGTTGTAGCAGCGGTCCGTATTTCATGTATTTTTCCAGGAGTTTGGGTCCCCACTTTTCGTCATCGGTGTGGGCCACCTCAATGAGGTGTAGGTTTTTTACCCTTGCTGGTGCTTCCTGTTGTGTGCATTCCCATCCCTCCTCCAGGTCCTCTAGGCCCTCTATCATGACCATGTCTACGAAACTTGGTATTGTGTCGGGCCCATCGTTTCTGCCTGGGTTGTCCTTCCCGTCGTGTCTGCATTGTCCTCTGGTGAGTATGTAATTTGGGAGTACCCTTGGCTTAACCTCTGGGTCCCTCTTCTTTCCAGTGTAGGCGAGTACTTTGCATCCCCCCTTCCTATGGTGGTCAAGTATGTGTTTTAGCTCATCTGCGTGGGCATCTGCCCTGTCCGAGAACATCCCTCGCATTTGTGGGTTGTTGCATCCGCCTAGGGCGTGCCCTACCCTCATGAGGAAGCCCTTTGCGTAGTCCACCCCTTTGTGTCCACATCCCTCCAGGGTGCACTTCCCACCCCCTTCGGCTGAGTTTTTCGCTGTCTCATAGTCTTGTGCTGGCAGTATTCTCAGTCTGCATTTGAGTATTGTTTTTCGTGCCGCAATGTGGCTCGTTTCCAGAAGCCGTTCGCCACTTTGTGTAGTGGCGTGTCTCCTTTGAGGTGCTTCATTGTTTCGTTTAGCCAGCTGTCGGTGGTCCCGCCCTCTTGTACCGAGGGGGCGTTCCTTTTTTCTGTTCTGCTGTGTGTTATATCGTGTTTTCGCTGTTTCCGCCTTGTTCTGGGCATCGGGTCCTCCATCATTGTATGGACTCTGGACTCCTCTGTGACACGGTCATGGTGAGCTTGTCTTTCATTCGTCTTCTCTTGTGGCTTTTCCCGCTGCTCAATGAGTTCATTTAGTATGTCAAGAATTCCCTCGTCATTGTGTTCCTCTTGGGTCACCTCTAGTCTCTCCGCGAGCTCGTTGAGTTCTTTAAATATCTCCTCCTCTTCTGAGGGTGGTACCTCTGTGGGTTCGGGTTCGTTTCCTCGGGTGGGGTCCCTGCGGCCCTCTGTTTCTTGGTGCTCTTGGTGCTCCTGCACCTCTCGCATGAGGAGCATCTCCTCTTCCTCCGTTTGTTCCATCATGGCTTTTATCTGCCTGTCTTCTTCGTCTCGGGTCTGGTTGGCCTGCTGCTGCTGGTTGGGCACCAGGTCCCGTATTGTCGTTTGTTCCTCTTCAGTAGTTTATTTCCAAGTTCATTTCCAATGCACTGCATTCTTCGTTGTGTCTGATTTACGATGCCACAAACTGGTTGGTCCAAGGCAGTGCAACGTGGAGGAATCCTTTTGGGAGTTATTTCTTTCTGAGTTATGGATTGGTATCTGTGGATGAAGACTGGGTACTTAAGACAAGCTGACTTCATTGCATACCCAGTTATGGTCATCGCAGTGTCTACATTATTTATTTATTCATTTATTTATTTAGGTTTAGTTTTTTTGAGGAAAAAAACGACAATAGAATTTGATGAATTGTCTTTGGTAAGTCAGCGTGTATTTGAATAAAGTGTCTGGCGAGCTGGTGGTTGCTAACAAGCATCGAAAATTAGCCAACCTTGCCATGAAGAACAACAAACAAGGCACACACTAAATTTGATCGCCCTCGAAGCTGCCGATCGCAAGGAACGATCGGCAAACCATCAAATATGCTCTCTTCCACTATTCGGATATGACACTGATATTCGTGAGTTGGTAATGGGCATTTTCATGGTACTCAAGAGTTCCGGACAATGACACGTGTTATAATGAATGAGATCCTTGACATTTGCAAACACCTTTATCCGACCCCCTCCGGGACAGGTAATGAGAATAATGTCATCCACGGGATCACTGGGGCGCAAAAACCACGAAAAACGTCGTCTTTCATGATACCTTCATTTTAAAATGTTTTTGTGGTCGTGAATCGTCATCACGCACACAAAGGCCACTATACGCCCATTTTCCAAGTTCAAAATGTACTTTGAAATAGGCCAACACGTTAATTATCCGCCTGCTCTCTACATGATAAATATGCAAAATGGCCATTATCACTTTGATCATATCTGAGTCGTGGAAGTGATCATGTGGTGATGCAATACAATTCCGTCGGTTTTCGTCGTGCTTGTTAATTCGTTCGATCGGTTGTGCGTGGCTGCAGTGCGCCCGCCAACTGGATGAAGGAATACCGTAAAGCCCTCCAGTGAATTAGGTCACGTTAGACCTCTCCCTCCCTCCCTCCCTCCCTCCCGCTCCCCCCACCCCCCTCCCTCGGCGACGAACATGGAGATGCACAAACTTTATTGGATATGCGGGGTCCACAGCGATTTCAAGAACCGATGTTCCCACGAGCACTTCCGGCTGGGTAGAGACTGGTGTTCCACGTGCATTCACCATAACATTGCAGGAAGTTGCACGCCTGTTGAATCTCGCGGTCGATCCGTACACTGGTATGATGGTATTCTGCATTTATAATGAGCTAAATGTCTATCGACTACCGTGAATCGCCAATGCAGCCTTGTATGTCCCGTTCGCGCCGGGAGAAGCGTCGCGTATTAAGTCGGGGTGTCCGTGTCTACTATCGGATGCCTCTGAGTTTGGTACACGCGGTAATTGCGGTGTGGTAAGCCAGGGTTGATGTTTAACTATACTTAGTGTTATCATTATGTCAGTTGCAGCTCTCTTACTGATGGCATGCCGCCATGTGCGAGATGCGGTCACCGTAAGAAATCGTAATACAATCGGCCGCCATACGCAACTCAATATACGGTACGGATGAAATATCAAATTTTGAAATATGCACTGTTATGGCTATCAAGAATTTTCACCCAAAGTCACTTTAAACACGTCTGATCGCATGCTGGTTTCCAACTTTGCATACAGTAATCACTCACCGTTAAGAAAACCGAAGATTCGGGGCCAGCCAGCGATACTCATCGAGTTGGGTACCCCCCCTCCGGCCGGCGCCGGCCTCCACTGAAACTACGCTATATTTATGGCGGGTCGTCAAAGTTCAATCGGCCGACTATTTCCTTGAAATTTCATTGATAAACCCTTAATTATAAAAGTTTTTGCGGCGCCGGCACCGGTTTCCTTATTTTAGACGATTCCATAAGTTGGAAAATTGGCCGACGATACTCATCGAGGTTGGGCACCCCCCACCCCCATCCCCCCACCCCCCACCCCGGCAGGTGCTTCCTTAACGTCGAGTTTCCTTAACGGTGAGTGATTACTGTATCGGGGCTCCAACTTTGTATATCACTCTGCACATCCCTCGTTAAAACGACATCCTAAAGACCCCGTTATATTGTCTGCATAATTATATTACAACGTTCGTGCATCTGGATACCGCCAACTTTCTGTTTCAAAATTTATTTTGCTCTCAATTGGCACCATGGACCCCTTTCAAACATAGGCTATCCAAAAATTGGCCTAAACTAAGGATTGTCGTTCACCGTGATGATTTCGGTGCCCACATAAAACAACCCCCTCCCCCCTCCCTCCCCTCCCCGGGAGTTCTTTGGGGTACACGGGATATCGAGGAGGTTTAGGGGACTTTCGGGAAATTAACATTATCGGGGAAATATTTGGGGAATTTGTCGGAGGACTTTCGGGAGATTATTCTATGGGGGTATGCGGGGGTGTAGGGTGGACCTTCGGGGGTGAAGGGGGAGGAGTATGATTTCGGGGGACCGTTGGGGGCTTTCGGTGCACCTTAAAGTCGCCCTGAACCCGCCCCCGAAATTCCTCCACGGCGCGCCCTAAAAGTCTTCCGATAACTTCCCGAACTGTCACCCTAGAACCCCTCAGCAACCCCCTAAAACTGTCATAATGTCCCCCGCGATATCCGCCCTAAGGTCCGCCACCCACGGTGCCCTTAGGCACCTGGTACTTCCTGGTCTCCCTCCCCAGTCCGTCGCCCCTCCGCTAAAGTCCCCCAATATCCACCCGATAATTATCTCAGACATCGATCTTCTTACAAACCTGCCCCCCTTAAGATCATCATCAAACACCCCGCCTAAAGTCCTCCCCGAGAAGCCGACATATCCCCTGATCGTAAGGTCCGCCTAAAATCCCACTCAAGCCGCATAATATCTCCGACACCCCCTAGGTACTAGACTCCCCCGCCTGATACGCCCCGCCTATAAAGGTCTCGGTAATTATCACGAGAAACACTGCGCGACAGATTTTCCCGAATTTCCGAATGCCCTTGATCGAATGATAGCCAAAATGTACAAAGAAATACGAGAAACCGAGTTTCCATGAAGTCTGGTGAAACTGAATCACCGCGACCGGACGCTGGCAGATGCGATTACGCGTAGTCACGTACTCGTAGTTTATGTTTATAGACGTATGTTTTCGCGAGCGCATAATTTCGTCATGAGGCTGTTGGACTTGGAGCGAACCTGCGCGAATATACTAAAACCACCTGCTCGCGGTGAGCAGGATACGCTTTTATACATTGTTGCCGGAGCGTCCCGTACGGCTACCTTAATAATTATGGAGAAGCTCTTTTGAATTGCTGCTCACTCAGAGCTATGCGATTTCCTTCGACGAGCTCTTGATGTTCACGCGGAAGGGGAACTGGGTGTGACATTCGTGAATTTTCGTCTGTGCAGCTTGTTGCAGTCTCCTTGCAATTGGGTGAGCATATGGTGCACGTTACGCCATTATTCCGAGCGCTGCTGTAGATGAAGGAGCTAAGAACCCTACGTTTCTAGCACACCGCTGCAAACGTGCTGCAGACGTACCACGGGTGTACCACACACGTATAACAATGTGCTGCAAGACAAGCTGCAGCATTTATCGATTTATGTATAATGTCTGCATCACATATACGTCTCGGCAGCATACCGCTACAGACACGCTGCAGACACGCTGAAGTGACCCCTCCTGTGCTGCAGACATGTTGCAGGAATGTGGTGCCGAACTTGTGCAGCATGCGTGCAGCGGGTGTTCGGCATGTGAGCTGCACATGCCTTGCGGTCATGTTATCAGTGAGATACAACCGTTGCATGTGTGTGCACATGCGCTGTGGACATGCTACACTATATTACATGTATGCTGCAGACAAATGCATATATGTGAGATATATTGTTGTGCCAATATATCGAGTGTCACTGTGAAAGGTTCATACAAGTGTAAGATATATTAAAAGGTAAACGAATATAATTGAGTCTGTGACCTAGGTATCTGACACCTAGTATTGTACGAGTACTGGTACAGCTAACGGGGAGTCAATGTCATTACGAGTAGCGAGTCATTGATTCCAGTACACCACCCTGTGACTGTACGGAGGACTGTTACGGGTGGCGGACAGAGGCACAGATAAAGCAAGAAAGTGTTCCGAAACAACAAACAGCAAGAAGCTGGAAACTGCTAGTGGGAGGCCTGTGCTTTCAGCCAGGGTGGTCCCATTCTGAAAACTGCTGCTAGGATATCGCACTTTGCTAGGTTCCTACAGCTCATCCTACAGCTACTCAGCCACTTCCAAAGTGGTCCACAAAGCTGCAGAGTTCACCAGAGTTGAAGAAGGTGTACGTGTCAAAGATGTGTAACCAGAACCAGAGCCCAGAAGCCAGAGTCCAGAACCAGAGTCCAGAAGGGAAAAAAGGTTATCGAGGAATAGATAAGTGCATAATGGGGAATAGAAATTCCGTCCTGTTTTGGGGGAATAGATTATATGTCACATGTAACCTTGCTTAATTCAATCGAGCGCCAAAAGAAATTACAAGTAGTTTGACTAGCACACTCCCCAACACTTCACAGCCATGGACCAGGAGGAGGAAAATTTGCAGTTCACTAGCCCCGGGAAGGATGGACGAGAAGTTTATGAGGATTCCGATCCCGAGGATGAAATTGATGAACTCTCTACGCGCAAGCGGACACGGACGCACGAGCGTAAAGAGTGGGTGGCCTTGCTAAGTGCTTCATCTTTCGATAGCTGTATCCAAAAGATTACAGCGGTGTGTTCTGAAGGCTTCTCCAAGGCGGACAAACCTCACATAGCTAAGAAAACGGGCCATATTACACACAAGTATAAGTGCTCGTTGTACAAGTCCAGCGGTTGTAAAGCGTTTTTCAAAATCATACAAAGCTTAGGCGACGGCGACAGTTGTGACTTGTTCCAGAGTGGAGAACACGATCACGAGGAATTCTTCAACAAAGGCATGAACCCTCGAGTAAAAACCTATTTGGACGCGCACTTGAAGATGGGCAAGGGGTCAAAGACGGTGTTCCTAGAAATGAAGGACGACCTCAGCCACCCGACAGTACCGTGTTACAAAACAATCTGCAATTATGCCTACAACAATAAGTTCAGAATTTGGGAAACTCAAGATATTAAAACCTACGGTAACTATATGCTCGAGTGCGTGACAGCTAACTTGTTCGCCATCCCCAGCACGGACCTGGACACCCCTGGGGTGTTGTGCATGTTTGACGGCCAAGTTCTTCTTCAAGACGGAAGCTACGCCATTGTTCCTGCGTACAAGGATAACTCACGCAACAACTTACCTCCCTTGATTTTCCAAGCAACTTCTTGCTTCGAAATCATGGTAGCTTGGCAGCAAGACAAGTGGAGTGAGGACCCAGCCGTTTGTGAACGGCGCCTACAGCAAGAATTTGAGAAACTCTTGGCGTCAGACGGTTGTTCCCACTTCCTGGAGCTCGCGTCCAATCTTTTGGCATGTCACGGGTGGAGTACCAAAAAGTCGCAATTCTACAAGGGCAAGCTAAACCTTCGGGCGCTTTTACGCAACTACAAGCAACTTGTTGAGGACTACCAACTTCAACAAAAACGAAAACGCTGGACCGTGATCTACACCACTTGGGAACTACTTCAAGTGTTGTCCACTAGCGACCACCGCTCTCGGGACGACACCTACAAGACCAACTGGAACGGCTTTCCCGTTGAGTTCGGCGGTACTTGCTGGTTTTTAACAAGAATTTTTCATTCTCACCCATTGGGGTTTTTTTAATTATTTTTTTGGGAAAAGGCGCAACGGGAATCGAACCCTAGTCTCTCGAATTCATGACGAGTATGTTACCACTACACTATTGCGCCATATTTGATGTTAATTATCCCCCCCCACCCCATTTATATACATTATTTTTACAAGCGATCTATAAATTTAATTATAGACGATCCGGTACCTCTTTCGAGCCCGCTGGATCTGTAGTCGACGTCGAGGGCTATCGTACGAAACACGTCCCAGTGACTGCCGCAACTCAAAGTTTTTAACAAGAATTTTTCATTCTCACCCATTGGGTTTTTAATTATTTTTTTTGGGAAAAAGGCGCAACGGGAATCGAACCCTAGTCTCTCGAATTCATGACGAGTATGTTACCACTACACTATTGCGCCATATTTGATGTTAATTATCCCCCCCCACCCCATTTATATACATTATTTTTACAAGCGATCTATAAATTTAGCGTTTCAGAATGGGCTACATGGCCTTGAAGTCCCACGAGGACGCCTTCGCCTCTGAGCTCGTGGACTTTCTCGTCCTTCGGGCGATACGCATTTCCTTTGGCGTTATGTGGCAACCCAAGCTTCACACGCTTGACCACTCCCTAGCGTTTTACAATGCAAACTTAGCCCTACCCAAAACCGCTCAGGTCGTCTTCAATCACCTAGAGCGGGGAGACCGTGTTGACGAAACCATTAACGACGAAATCATAATGGTGGAGGACATCAAACAAGGCATATGTTGGGGACACTGCAAGATGAAACTCAACGAAAAGTCTAGCATGTTTAACGACGCTAATAACGTCGAGAGCTTCAAGACGGGTGTTACCGGTGTTCACCGTATCACGCTCACTTCTGTGCGCACCGAAGCCTTCAAGTTGTTGATGTTGTCCTTCGAGGAGGAGGAGGAGTACATATGCTCGTGGTTCGTGGACTTTTGGTGGGGCCAATGGAGTGGTTGGGTGCTAGGGACGATGCCTCCTGGCAAACCTTCCACGCAAAATAGCCCCGAGTCCAACAATCGGTGGGCAAAGGCAGCTCTGTGCAACGGCAAACAGCTACAACTGGCTCGGTTTCATAAAAGTGCTATGAAATATGTTCGCAATGAAACTATATTCGAGCGCGAATATGCTTTGCCTACTGGTCCAATTGTGCGACACGATATCTGGCGGGAGGCCCTACTCATGGTGGAAAGCAACGTCATGGAACTTATGACCAAGGCGACCCGCTTACCCCACCTACCTGACGAGGAGACCATGGTGTTCGTGTTGCCTACAATGAAGACCTTCAACCGTCTGAAATCGGTCACCATCGCGGACAAACGGAAAGAAATAATTGTTATGGCCGCTGAGTTCCTATCACGTATCCGTGATCCCGAGAACCCCCCGGCTAGTGTGACGACGTTCAACGAGTTCGTGTCCCTATATGCCTCCTTCGTGCGTGTGCAGGCTTCAGCAACCCCGAAAGATTATGTGCACTACACGTGCAACTGCCCTGAGTTCTACGAAAGTGGTGTGTGCGCGGACGTGGTGGCAGTGGGGTTATTCAAAGGAAAGTTCAAAGCACCTTTGGAAAAGCAGCTCGACTTGATCGGTCGGGTTCCCAAAGCTGGCCGACCAATGAAACCTACTTCTGCACTTCGGCGACAACCCCTTGGCAAGATCACCGGCAAGTTGAAGAGGCTAGCGGGGGAAAAAACAAGTGACGCTATTGAGGAGGACGCAATTGACCGTGAGGTCATGAGCTCCCAAACTGTCTCGCACTCCTTGAAGTGCGAGATATGCATTAAGGCGACCTATGCAAGCAAAATGCTAGTGTGCGATGGTTGTGACAAGGGGTACCACATGCATTGTATGATTCCTCCTCTCACACGAGTTCCAGATGGCTTGTTCATGTGCACAGTTTGCTTGTACCCGTAGACACATGCAAACATACAAATAATAGCGAATGAACATGTATTAACATAAATATATTACAAATTGTTCTTTTGCTAGCTTGTGTTCATCATATTGCATTGTGCTTCAATTACAACAACTCGAAAGAGACCGTCAAAAAGTCTTGAGGTCCTTGGCGTCTGGAGCGTAAAGATGGCTTCTCCAAACCACGACATTGGTTTTGGCATACAGTAAGAACCGGTATATAAGAAAGCAGGCCCAAAAATCTAGCGGCTGGCTTTCTTAATCTGAGGGCCATCGTGCGACAGCCAGCGTGGGGGGCTTTCTTAAAATGCCCCCCTGGTCGCCTTGGATTGATAGCATTCGTCCGTTTTTCGGGATCGCTAGCGTGACACATTCTTAATCGACGCCCCTTGGGCGATGCAACCCAGCGGCTGCTTTCTTAATGTTTTCTTAAAACAATCGAGTGTGCAAACGTTCGTTGGAACTGTACTGTAATGGACGGACCCAGGGTTTCACCTTCCAGGTGTTCTACCCTTGTGAGGGGAGTGTCGCAAAGCACGGCTTGACTACAAGCACATATGTAGGCAACCTCACAGAGGCACAGCTCGCAGAGGCTGTGGATGGATCTTGGCTTATGTTTGCACCTGTGGAGTAATAGGCTTGTAGCCACTGCTTGTAAAATAATGCAGTGTGGGTTTATGTTATACAGCCGGTATCGTATTGCATGATATAAATGGGATTAATTAAGTTCCCTATTAGCCGTGATAACAGGAGTTGTGATTTATGATATATTGCCCGTGCGCTCCTCATTGACACAATTTAATTAGTCTTGAAACCTGTTATCATGTAGGTTTTAAAGCTCTTAAATTACTAACACAATAGGTTGCCCACTCCTGCATATTCGTTATAGTATAATCTACTTACATTATTTACTTCCAGAAATCTAGCGGGTACTTTCTTAAATCAATGGTTTTTGCTATAATTTATGCATAATATTTCATTTTCCCAGCGTGTGTACTTTCTTAATATGGACATTTTTCAGTAGGTCTCCGTCACTTCGCCAGCGGCTGGCTTACTTTCTTGTTCTTAAAATTTTGGCAAAAACCCAGCGGCTGCTTTCTTATAGGTCGACTTTCTTATAACCCGGTTCTTACTGCAGCCGCACACACTTGCTACATATGTGAAAAGACTTGTATTTTTCAACAAGCCCGTTATAGTTCCGAATTCCCTTGTACTCAGTGTTCACTCCTAAATACGCCTCGCGGAAAACGAGTCGCATGCTTGCGATCTCGTTGCACCACACCCAATATTCTTCCAACTTGCTTTGCCTTTCGGGACGGGGACCAAGCATCGATAAAATACGCCAAGGCGATGCGAATTCTTCCACTTGATCCTCTTCGCCGTATTCCTTCATTTTCACAAGTGCCTTATGCACTTGGCACCGCTCCGAAACGCGCGTCAAACATTGGTACGCGTGTGGATCTTGTAGAGGCGGGTACGGGCCGTCGCCCAACCCAAGCCAATATGTCCCAGCTTCTATAAGATGTTCTTCGTCCTTTTTCGCTCTACGAAAGTTGCAAGGGGTGCACTCCACGGTTGCGGCCATTTTTTTGTTGCGTTTAATATGATAAATTACCTCAAGTTGTTACGGTAAATTTACAAGACGGGTACGGTATTTTCTCTAAGTATTATCAGATGTGTTCCCAAAGTGACCAAAAACCGTTCGATTCCGAATCTAACGGTTTTTGGTCACTTTGGGAACACATCTGATAATACCTAGAGCAAATACCGTACAAGTCTTTTCAGTATAGAGCATTATCTTGAGCCCGAAATTCACGGCCGTGAATATCTGATTCACGGCCGTGAATCGCGGCTGCACTGCGTTCGGAAAGGCCTAAACCATACGGTGCATGGGGTTCGGGAGGGGCTACGTACGTTTATGTGAGTGCTGATGTGGGCTTGGTGACAACACCTGAACACGCGCTATGACCGACGACCTGTGAATTTGTTCGGCATTTTCTCGAAGTATTTTGCGACGTGTTCCCAAAGTGACCAAAAACCGTTCGATTCCGAATCTAACGGTTTTTGGTCACTTTGAAAACACATCTGATAATACTTAGAGAAAATACCATACAGGTCCCTCCCCTCCCGAACGCGCTGCACCCGCGATTCACGGCCGTGAATCTGATATTCACGGCCGTGAATTCCGGGCTAGTGTAGCGACTTCCTCGTTTAGTAAACCTACCAAAGCCTAATACCTAACCCGATCTTTAAACAAATATGGACTTGAATCAAGCTTCACGTTGCGAATGTGGCCAATTAAATAAGATGGGAAAGCTTATTGAATGCAAACAAGATCCCTCGACTATGGACCACGCGGGCAAACCATGCACCCGATCTCAAAGAGGCAAGGGCGAGTTGAGATGCGCAAAATGCAGCGGTCAACAAAAAAAGAAAGAGGCTGCCGTCAAGGAAACATTTTTGGACGACTTAGACCGTACGCGAGCTATAGGTTTCGCAAACACCTTCGTGGTGTCTTTACCAGACGAGTCGCGAGAACATCTGGAAAGGCGGTATTCGTGTATGTGGGGGGAAGCCGTGAACAAGGTCCCGGATTGGAAAAATCTTCCTCCTGGGGTGGTAACCCTCACTGGAGGAAAGCTGGAGGTGTTTCACGAGTCCGCGAAACACGGGGGGGGGGAGTGCAGACTGACTTCTACGAGAAATACCTCACAGACGAAGATCGAAAGCACTTGAACGTCTTCGTACACGAGTTGGAAACGAAGGTTTTGAAAAATCTTCGTAACGAGTACACCTTCGAGAATCAAGCATTCTTAATCAACGACAATCTCGTTCAGGAGATTCAGGGGGCGCCCAATAAGGTCCTCTCCTCCCTTACGGGGTGGCAACCTTGGCACTTGGACCAGCCACTGAACCAACCTCTCACCGAACGCCCTCATCACTTGGCCATTGTGGCCTACCTTGGCCCATCATCCCCAACAAGGTTGTGTTGTGCACCAACACCGTCCTTCGATGCGTCGGTTGAGCTCCTAGGCAAATCGACGCAAGGGGCATTGTAATTGAACTGCGATGTCCAATTCCACGAGCAGCGCGCCCTCATGCTCTCGAAGGAAACCCTCGACGCGTATGCGAGGAACGTTGGGGGAAAGGAGAAAGTGGGATTGGGCGACTGCGCGGTGGTGGGAGGGGTACACCAAGGGGTGGCCAATGCGGATGGCACGCCCCGGGTGGTGTTCTCCGCGAACTTGGCGTTGAAGGGCGTGGCTTCCTACGACCCTGATGTTCAGCTGAACCCCGTGAACTCGGCCTTACGTTGGGGTTATCTCGACTTCGTTACGAAGGAGTTCGTGAAGTACTTTCTAGCGGGCACAGACCTCACCAACACGGTGGACGAGGAGCATAAGAAAGTCCTGAAGGTTTTGGCACGCGATGTTGAGAAAGCCTTAGACAATGCCGCGAAGGGACCCGTAGGGAAGGGACAAGCCAAGCGAAAGCGTACATAATAGGCTTACATAATGCTTTACTTTCGAGACGTGTATGCCATGCTTGGACACTAGCTCAATAGGTGAAAAAACATGTACACTTACAAGTTTATGCATATTATTACTTGTTTTTGCAAACAAATATTATTTGTTTTCCTTGCTCGTTATCGTTACTAGTCTGTGCTAATTTGTTATATTCTATATTAGCTCGAACTCGACGTTCAAACGTTCATAAATATTCAAACTTGCATTGCGCTCGTGCATCTCGAGAGGCTGCACCATCCTTTGACAAGTTTTAGCGCACTTAGCGCACAACTTGTACGACACAAGGGAGGTGAAGATCTCTGTCGATTTTATTTTTCCATCCTCGGCGTTTCCATGGTCGTGGAAAACGATGCGAGTGGTTGCGCTCTCCTCGCACCATACCCACGCACCCTGCGTGCGGTTGAGGATAGCGTAGTGGTCGAGCATTGGGAACCAATCGAAAGGAAACTCTAATGGTTGAACGCCAGCCTCTCCATACTCCACCATGCATATGAGGACCTTATGCAACTCGCACCGCTTGTTGGGGCGAGTGAGTCCATAGTGGGGATCCTTGGTAGGGTTCTCGTCTTCCCCGCGCACCACGATGTGCTTCTGCCAAAGGGCTATGCAATTGTATGGGGCGGGTAGGTAGCCTCTGGAAGATTGATAATCCTCGTCCCTATTTATTATTCGATTCATTCTTTTATTTGCGGGTGAAGACTAGATTTATGGCTACTGCCCCGTGGTACTTGTCACAGTACTGTTTTCGAAAACAGTACTATGACAAGTACTGACGCGGTGGAATTTTTTTCGATGCCCTCTTGTTCAATACTGATGATATCCTTCATATAATATCATCTTTGGGACCCAAACTGAGTTACCTTGTGCCCCATTGGTCGACAGACCACGTGCAGTGCTCTCGCTGGTAGCATGTTGTCACTCGGGTAGTACTTTATGTGATATAGTGGTTACGGCCTTGTGTGAAAAATGGTGTCACCTCTTTCGAATTTTTTTCTGAGAGATTTTGGCATCAAGTATGCCCCGCAATCATGCAAATTGAAGATATGTAGTATGCCCAATGATGTGTGATTTCGTGGGCCCGCTGGCATACCGTGATTCGATGCAATTGGCATGATAACATCCACCCTACTACATGTGAAAAACCTAATATATTCCAAGTGATCCAACGTGGTACAAGTAGCATGCTAAACTTCATTCCAACAGGTGCCCAAACGCCGTACATCGCCCAAATATGATTCAAATGATATTTTGGACTATAACCAGCATCAAACGGGGCCTATACATTGTCGGGGATGCATGGTTGAGTGTCGGATATGCGCTATGACCTCACAGAGAGTCAGCACATGTGTACGCGTACGCAAGTAGCATGCTAGGAATCACCCCAACGGGCGCCCTAGCGCCATATATCGCACGGGCATGACTCAATATGACAATCCGGGCTACGAGACGTACTGATTTGGGCGTGGTTGATATTGGAGGTGCATGATTGAGTGTTGGGGACGAGGTGCTAGGGCCTGGCAGACAGAGTACCCGTACGCACACACAAGTAGCATGCTCGCAATTATTGCAACGGGTACCCTAGCGCCGTACATCGCCCAAATATGATTCAAAATGATATTTTGGACTATAACCAGCATCGAACGGGGCCTATACGTTGTCGGGGATGCATAGTTGAGTGTCGGATATGCGCTAAGACCTCACAGACCGCACAAGTGTACGCGTACGCAAGTAGCATGCTAGGAATCACCCCAACGGGCGCCCTAGCGCCATATATCGCACGGGCATGACTCAATATGATATTCCGGACTATGAGACGTACTGATTTGGGCATGGCTGATATTGGAGGTGCATGATTGAGTGTTGGGGACGAGGTGCTAGGGCCTGGCAGACACAGTACCCGTACGCATACACAAGTAGCATGCTCGCAATTATTGCAACGGGTACCCTAGCGCCGTACATCGCCCAAATATGATTCAAAATGATATTTTGGACTATAACCAGCATCGAACGGGGCCTATACGTTGTCGGGGATGCATAGTTGAGTGTCGGATATGCGCTAAGACCTCACAGTCAGCACATGTGTACGCGTACGCAAGTAGCATGCTAGGAATCACCCCAACGGGCGCCCTAGCGCCATATATCGCACGGGCATGACTCAATATGACAATCCGGGCTACGAGACGTACTGATTTGGGCATGGTTGATATTGGAGGTGCATGATTGAGTGTTGGGGACGAGGTGCTAGGGCCTGGCAGACAGAGTACCCGTACGCATACACAAGTAGCATGCTCGCAATTATTGCAACGGGTACCCTAGCGCCGTACATCGCCCAAATATGATTCAAAATGATATTTTGGACTATAACCAGCATCGAACGGGGCCTATACGTTGTCGGGGATGCATAGTTGAGTGTCGGATATGCGCTAAGACCTCACAGTCAGCACATGTGTACGCGTACGCAAGTAGCATGCTAGGAATCACCCCAACGGGCGCCCTAGCGCCATATATCGCACGGGCATGACTCAATATGACAATCCGGGCTACGAGACGTACTGATTTGGGCATGGTTGATATTGGAGGTGCATGATTGAGTGTTGGGGACGAGGTGCTAGGGCCTGGCAGACAGAGTACCCGTACGCATACACAAGTAGCATGCTCGCAATTATTGCAACGGGTACCCTAGCGCGGTACATCGCCCAAATATGATTCAAATGATATTTTGGACTACGAGAAACTAATTTTGTAGCCTTATGTGAGGGGAAATATTTTTTGGGAATTTAACATGTGAGTGGGTCTATCAGCTGAGTTGTAGTTGATCCTGGCTAGATATTTGGGTGGTTGCCGCCATCAAGATGCCGTATATTCATATTAGGATGCCATGTGAGGTACATAGATGTGATATAACACTTTATAGGTCACATGGTTCCATGTATCGAGGAAGTTATGGCCGATTTGGCTTAGGGCGCGGGTGCGAGGGAAATGGTATAATTGGGTGTTGAGCGGCCACCACACCTTTCGATATGAATGACACGCTTAATGCATCTTATGCACATGGATATGCCATGAGCACTTAAACTGACCAACTATACATACATATTGAATTTTAGAAGCCTTCACGACCGGCATATTATGACTTATGTGCTTATGCCACACGTTCGCGCGGAGCCAATTCAAAAAAACAAATCCTCGAAAAAGCGAATTTCAGATTTCTGGCGGGTGTGGCTCATATGCCATCGCCGTGCGGGGCCTAATCCGTATCAATCACGCAAGTGAGTTGCGAAATACCTTACATACCTTCCAATTTCGAAACATGGTGGTTGGTTTGACCTCCAAGGCCTCGGAAGAGGGTCTTCCAAGGGTTTTAGTGTTCAGTACTTGTCACAGTACTGTGCGAATTAATTAATTTTCAGGCTTTGCACCCCTTGAAAGCATGCCGTATAAAAGCGTGTCTAAATCCATTTCTACTCTATAGTATCGTCGAGAACAAATCAATAGGGTCCTAAATGATTTTTCTAAGCTGTCAACTGACCGATCTAGCCTTATAAGATGGCCGCTAGAGTAATTCAACCTTAGTACGTGTGACAGTACTGCTCCACGGGGCAGTAGCCATTTATCGATATTTCCTTGTAGGGTTTATTACCATGAGAACGAACCTTTATTATCTCTAAGTATTTTCTCTAAGTATTATCAGACGTGTTCCCAAAGTGACCAAAACCCGTTGGATTCGTAATCGAACGATTTTTTGTCACTTTGGGAACACGTCTCAAAATGCTTAGCGAAAATACCATACAGTATTTTCTCTAAGTATTATCAGATGTGTTCCCAAAGTGACCAAAAACCGTTCGATTCGGAATCGAACGGTTTTTGGTCACTTTGGTAACACGTCTGATAATACTTAGAGAAAATAACAGATAGGTCGTCGACCATAGCGCGTGTTGTCACCAAGCCGACTTCAAAACTCACATAAACGTACGGTTTAGCCCCTCCCGAACCCCATGCACCGCACGGTTTAGGCCCTCCCGAACCCAACGCAGCCGCGAATCACGGCCGTGAATCTGAAATTCACGGCCGTGAATCTGAAAGAAAAGGCCTCTAAAAAAATATTGAAGAGACGGGTACGGTATTTTCGCTAAGTATTATCAGACGTGTTCCCAAAGTGACAAAAAACCGTTCGATTCCGAATCGAATGGCTTTCGGTCACTTTGGGAACACATCTGATAATACTTAGACTTGCCAAAAAATATTGAAACGGGTACGGTATTTTCTCTAAGTATTATCAGATGTGTTCCCAAAGTGACCAAAAACCGCCGAATCGAACGGTTTTTGGTCACTTTGGGAACACGTCTCAAAATACTTAGCGAAAAGTAAGGTTCGTTCCTACATAAAATCGAAACGAAAATATGCGTAAAGAAAAGTGTAGCGATATATGCGATGCGAAAGAGCCTAGCCTACAGGATTTTCGCAAAGTACTCGCGCGTCTATTAGGACCATACGCGAAGTTAGGCGATAGCAAGCCAGAGTTTTGGCCAGAAGCTGTTAAGTATAAGGATGGGAAAACAGGCTACGACTACGGACGCGTAGACTTGTCAACGATTTTCGAAGCGTATTGTGGGTATATTTTCAACGATACGTATTCGATTAATTAAGCAGGGGGGGGATATCAATGGTTTTCAAAGCGCTATTGATGGTTCGCCCTGTGGAGAGCGCCGCGCTTGGCACGGCATGTGGTGTTGGCACATGTTGTGCCAAGCATAGTCGAGTTCTCGCATTCGACAAGTGGGTAGACAAGATAACAAGAAGCGCGATATCTGAAAATGTTTCAGAGGCTCGAGAGTTGGAGGATGTGGCGGAGGAGGAGGAGTCAGAGGCAACGCATGTGGAGGTGCCCGAACCAGAGCTAGAGGTAGAGCTTGAGCATGAGGAGTTGCAAGTGGCAGAGCCAATAGTGGAACACAAAATGCCAACAAAAAGAAAGCGCAGTGCGCTATCCACGAGGTGTGCGCGCCTTTTAAGTTATCCTTATACAATAGATTTACCACGCAAGTGTTGCAAGTCTACAAGTTTTTATCCCACTCTTAAAGGGCAATACACACCACTGCTAGCTTTTTTCAAAAAAAGTTTCAAAGGCCTAAGGCTATTTGATTTCTGCTGCGGACAAGCACCGCGATATGTTTACGACAATCTTGTGGCGTTCAAGCCCAAGACTATTTTCCTTAGCGATCACAAGCCTGCAAAAGGGATAAGAAAACTTGATTTAGCAATACTAGACTGGGAAATTTTCAAACCGAAGATGGACGTAATTGGGTCGTCTTTACCTTATGCAAGAGGTTTGTACGAACCGTTATTAGCAGCGTGCCTTAATTCAAAGGCGTCCGTGGTTTGCTTGAAATTGTTGCACTCTTTCGAGCGACCAGTGGTGGTAGATAATAGAGCTGACTGTTTTAACAAGTTAGCTCTGAAGATCTTGTTACCCCCTGCGAAATACCCCGGTTATGACCGCAGTTTAGGAGACGTGGAAGCGTGGTACGTTTTTTTCAACTCAGAAGAAGCGAAATAATCGATAGCAAAAAAAGCCCAACTTTAGTTGGAGTTCCACACACAACTTTACAAGGGAATGGAAAGCAAGGGCAACGCACCTTTCATTATTTTATGCTGGTGAAGCTTTTACCGTGGCCTCTTTCTTGAGTAGAGGGATAACATTGTGGGATTCGCGGAAACAGGCGCACGCGACTTCCAATTAGCGATTCGCCCAGGCGGTTCAAAGCGTTGTGCGGAGAGCTAGAATCCGTGTTGCATGCTGAAACGTGCAAGCGCATCGAGAGACGTGACAAAAAGGACGACCGCGATGAACGAGAAGGCGTGGCTCCGAAGGTGGGTTGGAATCTTGGTTGGTGGTTCAACATGGGAAGAACGGCGCAGCAGCGGGGCTTCTCCAAGAAGAAGGACGGGACTTCTGCTTTCAGCTTGAAGCATCCTTTTTTCAACAGCAGACGCGTATATCTAGACGACCCTCTAGTTTCGAAGAGCAACCCATATTGGAAGAAGGAAATCTTTATGCTAGCTGGGGAATTATTGAAGTGTATAGATGCGCGTTACCACGGCGTCCACGGGGATTGGTGCCTTTACGTTTCGTGCATGCTGAGCGACATGTGCGAGGTAGGTAGGCACACAGACAAGCACGACGTATCGCACCAATACAACATATTCCTAGGTAGGTTTGAAAATGCCGTCTACGAGGTTGAGTCGCCGTACAGCGACGAAGTGAAATGCTTTTCTGAAACGCATAAAGTGTTCAAATCTGACGCAAGGTGCAAGCATAGGATCAATTCCACTGGTTTTACTGGAGTGCGCTATTGTGTAACCTTTTACAAAATGTACGATCGAACACAGAAGAAGGAAGATCATATATGTTGGCCACCAACATATATATAAGGAACTTGTATTCGTGGGGAGAAGTTGTCCTGGAAGAATTCCGGACTCAAGCCCCGGGAGTCAACCCGACAGAACTTTCTCTTGTGTCCTTATTAATACAACACCATTCACACCCTAGAGCGGCAAACTTGTCATGCGCCAAGATCATAGTTGCGCAAGAGTTGCAAATCTTGCATAGTGTATTACCGTTTTGCCTGATAGCAATTTCCGAGCCCGCCCAACAATAGTGCGCACTACGATGCTCACGGCAAGCAAGCAAGCAAAACCAGTACACGGCCCTGGATAGGGACTTAGCGTTGAAAGCACGTTTAGACATAAGCACGTTTAGGAACGGTTGAATTATGTCTTGCATTTGCCAAGTAGCGACCACGTTATTGTAATGAAAATGTGGAAAGGTGCCCGTAAGCAAGTGTCTTTGGCAAGGAAGGTAGTTGAAGCTCCCTCGAGTTGGAACAAGCTTGCCCCAAGGCATACCCTCAGTGTGTTCAATATAAACATACTCGTTTTAAAAGTCCCATATAGGTGTACGGTCCCTATCCTGACTTTCCCATACCTGTACGGACGCACTATGCTTGAAACGAAAGCCACAATTCTCGACATACGTATCAAGCCCTGTGCTGTTTAAGGCAGTTAGGTGGAAGAAAGGGTGTTCCTTTTTGCGATGAACACGCGTGGCATGTCTAGTACAACGACGCCCGCCTTTATCGCAAGAAAGGCACACCCTGATGTACTTTTTCGGAGGCTTCCTCATGTTTGCAATACCCAAACAGATGGGTGGGGGGGGAACAGATGAACAGGTGAACAGATGGGTGGGGGGGAAATAATACAAACGGTGATAGTAGACGCATGTGCGTGTGACATAACATCTATCCCCGCCCAGAAATGGACAGAATTTCTATTCCCCGATTAGCACCAATCTATTCCTCGAAAACCTTTTGTCCATTGTCAGGGCTCCGCAACACGATTTTTAACAGCCAGGTACGAACATCATCAAGTGAATGAGCTGTCTAGCGCAAGCATGAACGTCGGAATCCAGAAAATTCGCCAGTGCTCCGCGACACGATTGTCAACAGCTTATACGAACATCCTCAACCAGAAACACTCGAGCATGGTTCCGCGACATACTGTATGATCGACATCGTTGAACAATAACATGATGTTGTCGGTCGCTGAATCATCGTACCACATCACACTCACACATATCAGACACACAAACATCGATCATAGGTGTACACCGGTGAATTCACACGTACGAAAACGAATTATCAACTGCAATGATGCATCGTATGCCGAGATAAAATTCAATGCTGTAAGAATATCAGACACTGTACAGAGAAGATGTGAATACACTGACGTACTGACGTATTGCTGACGCTGTCTATGATATGGACGATGACTGAAGTTGCTATATACAGGTATTGAAGACTGATTGTCACCGTCTCTCCCCCAGTACCTCGTATAAAGCCACGTTAATCATCACGTTGCTGACGCAAATTTCACAGTAATATCACGTCATCATGTCGTCAGTACCGCAAAACCGAAAATTTTGCGCAGGGCTTCCGTACACGGATTTTGAGCGCAAGCACGAAAACATCATTCTGTCGCAAACGCGTGCAAACGCGGCTGTGCTCTTGGCCAAATTGGTCCCGACGATCAAGGAGGCGTTCGTGAACGAGAATGCCTTGTTTGCCACTCTTTTAGACCTCGAGGACGTCACCACTCGCGTCCGAGCCGAGGCGAACAAGCTGTTATTTTCCACTCTCGAGCTGATTTACGATCCCACGTCACCCGCGACGGACTGGCTGGAGGCTTCCGCGCTGAGGCCAGCCCGCATGACGGTAAGCGTGTTCTGCTCGAGACTGCTCGCATGCTTCTCGATGCGGGCACACCTTTTCAGGGTACGAGCGAGCTTCTCCGTATCCGTTTCTTGGCCAACGGCGACCCGGGTAGCACTTCATTTTTGTCGCGAGGTCGTTTTATTTGTCGCATCGTGCGACAAAACTTGTATTTTAGTGAGCGACAAAAATGAGTGTGGTTCTCATGATTGTCGCAGCTACGACAGTAGTGAGTTCCACACTCAATTCTGTCGCAAAAAAATACAGAAAATTTCTGGATGAACGATTTTAACATACCGAATTCTGAAACAAAACAACAACAGTGCAAAAATACCCTAACAGCTTTCAGCGGTACATAAACAGTGAAATAATTTATAGGGTGCGCAAGTACTAGGCATTCATCTAGCAAGCAAGCGGGCATCATGCACAGACAAGCAGAGCAATAACGGTTGATTTCGTTACAAGAAATGTGCAAATACAAGTTTAAAAGAATGAGTTATACATGGCGAATACAAAATAAGAAATGTCACAACAAAAAGGTTCAAGTACGAGGTTAAATAGCAGCGCCTTGAACATAGGTTCCAGTTGCACTGTTTCGCTTGTTGGTGGGTAGAACCCATCCAGTGGTCGGGGGGCAGGAAGGTGAATTTGCCTTATGGTATCTCAAATAGTTCGTGTACTAGGTGTCCTGCGTGTGTGTTGTACAGTTTCCTGTATGGAGTTTTCTCGTATGTCGGGTATACTCCGACCCCAAATACCGGGTCTTGGGTGGTGGTGGCTGCAATGGCAAAGTCCAGTGCTTTTTTGAGGTCCTGTTGCGTGTATTCTGGGTTGAATTGGTAGGCCCCCAGTTTCACCCAGTTTGTCGTCCAGGCTGAGCCTCTGGCCCCGAACACCTTGTCCCTGTCGTACTTGGCATAATACGTTGTGGTGTTGTGGTGGACATTGAGGGGTGAGGCAAAGAGTTCAGGGGTTATTCCGAATGCCTGTTGTAGTGCCCTCTGCATTTGGGCAGGGAACGTCCAGTGGTTCTGTAGGTTCTTTTTGCGTTCCTCCTTTTCTTCTTTGCTTGAGTACCTAATGAGGAGGTGCCCTACTTCCTCCTCGAACGTGGAGACTTTTATCCTGTGGTCCTCCCACAGTTCTGTGCGCAGCGTGCTTTGGTGCGGGGTTTGGTTGTGTGCGGTACCCACTGCTTGGGTGTACCTCTCATGTAGCCTGAGAAGCTTTTCTTTCGTGAGGGTACCTATGTACCTTCCATTTCTATGGTAGCTGTGGGCAAGTTCCCCCTCTTCTAGCCTTATCTGGCAGTGGTGTTCTCTCTTGTCCGCAATGTCTTGCTCTGTCTGGGTTGGTTTCGGTTGGGTCTAGGGTGAGGCTTCCCGCATGTAGTGTGGGCCAGGCCTGCCCCATGTGTGGTCTTCCAGCCAGTATTTCCCTGAGTCCTGTGGGGTGGGTCACCTGGGAGCCTCTTGCCCGCAGCCTTCTTTTCAGGGTTGGGAAGGTGGTCGCACTTTGGCCTCTTCTTTTGGCCAGCTTTAGGTAGTCAACTATGATTTCCCGTGTACTCCATGCGTATGAGTCCTTCCCGTCTGAATGCCGCCACTAAGTTCTGTACTGCGTCACCAGGGAGTGAGGGTCCGTTGGGTCAATGAGTAGGGTCCTCATTGCCACAATCTCCTTTGGCTTGTCTATTGTTTGGCCTTTTTCGAAGTGGCATGTCTCCATCTTTTCAGCCATGGGGTCTATTTCGTCCATCCACTTGGTACGTGGGTGTCTGTGAGGGCCTTGTAACTCTTCCTCCTCCCCCTGTGTTTGGTCGGTGGTTTCTGTCTCATGAATCCTGGTGAGCGGGTGTAGGGAGAGTTGTCTGTGAATCTCTTCTCTGGGAACCAGCCGTGCCTCCCATTCTGTCATCTTAGCCTGTAGCTGTTCCGGGTTGAGGCGCGGGAGGTTGGTTCGTATTGTGTGGGGGTCTAGTGGCCCCGCACAGGGAATGCTCCTGTATTGTCGTTTCAGCCGTCGGTTCGTGCTGCTATCATAGAAGTCCCCCGGTGTCGCTATGTCCCTCGGTTGGGCTTCGCACAGGTACAGTACGGGTATAGGTGCGCCAGGCCTTTTGCTATGGCATTGCGGTCTGCCTTGAGGGCTGCGTCTGTACACTGTTCCCTAATGTTCGCTTGGCTAATCGCTTGTTGACCATCTTGGGTTATAAGGAATGCCAGGTCTGGGAAGTGTGTAAATAGTTTGAGGCATGTCGTGAAATTTATCGCGGTTGGCGTGTCCTTGGGCACTCTGAGCTTGGCGGTTTGGTCTGTGCACATCGCCTGCCAATCTGGGGGCGCCGGTAGGTCCCCATCCATTATTTTGCCTGCTTTCGTTTTTCTCGTTGTCCCTTCCATTTCTTTGTCAGACTTTCTTCTGGTCGCCCCTTTCAGCTGCCCCATTATCTTTGGTACAGGGGTTTGGAGCTGCCTTAGCATCCCCTCAGTCCCCTGACGCGCAATGTTGTATCTGAGCAGGGCATTGAGTTTTCTGAGTGTGTTGTATTTTGACTGATGTCCTCCCCAGAGTTTGTTAAGGTCTGTGCAATTCATGCGTGTGGTGCAGTGGTATTCTACCAGCCCTCTGGTGGACCTACTAACGTGGGCCATTCTGAGTCTTGACCTTAGGTTTATTTGTCTCCACGCCGGGCCCCGTACTGCTCCTCTGTCCTCTTCGCTGTGCATGGCCTCCAGTAGCCCACTCCAGATCGACTGGGCGTAGACCGCTTGGAGTGGCACCATGCCGAGGCCGAACCTTTCCTTTTCCTGTGTGGCAAAAATGTTCCGCGTTCCGTTGCGGGGCAGGCCCTGTATATTCTTTGTGGCCCCGCCTATCACTTTGTTGAAATCGTCTATCTCACCCGCTGTATAGAGCCCCAGGTGCAGCCCGTATCTGAACTTGCCCAATATTGCGGAGTGCAGTGCGTATTCTTTTAAGTCTGGCGCTAGTGGGGAGCGCAGCAGTGCCTGTATTCTGTGGTTCATCTCCTCCTTGGCGGCTTCTTTCTCCTTGTCCCATTTGCCTGAGAATGCCAGTAGTACCCCCAGGTATTTGTATGTGTCGTCTGGCTTGAGTATTTTGAAGTGGCTCAGCTTACCGTCCGCTCCAATCGTTTTGAGGTCCGCATGGAGTTGTTCAGGTACGGAAACTCCGTTCTTTATGCCTGTTATGGCTGACTTGGTAAGGTTAATCTTGAGTTCACTCCATTGTGAGAATGCCTGTAGTTTGTGTAATTGTGCTCTCATGTGGAAAATTGTGGGGCACAGTATCAGTAGGTCATCGACAAACGCTCCTGCCGTTGTCCTGAGGGGGCCCAGTCTTTCCTGTTCTGCCGCGTACTTGTGTTGGTATCCATGCCCCCACACCGCTAGCCATCTTAGCAATGGTTCTTGGTATATTATGAAGAGGAGGGGGCTCATGCTGTCCCCTTGGAGGAGTCCTCTTTGTACCTGCACCGTTTTGAGAGAGGTTTCTCCCCCTACCCTGGTGTTCATTGACATGGTGTCGTGGCTTTGTGTACCCAGGACATCTCGCACCACCTGTGTGAGTTCTTCGGGTATCCCGAGGTATTGCATTGTGTGCAGTAGCTTGTTGTGGTCCACCGAGCCGTACGCATCCTCGAAGTCTACATACAGGCCATGCAGTTCTCGTCCTGAGACATTTGCATCCTCTATCGCATTTGTCACTCTAGTGAGTTGTCGGAGTGTGTTCCTTTTCTCTCTCGAGCCCTCCTGCGCCTAAGCTAGTATTCCCTGCGTTTCGCAGAACGTGGAGAGCATGTTCGCTATTTGCGAGGTGTATAGCTTGAATACCCCCTCAAGCAGGGCTATGGGTCGGTAGTTTTGCTGTAGGGTGACATCCCCTTTCTTGTGGTGGAAGCAGAATGTCCCCTTTTTCCAGGTGAGGGGGACGTGTTTGCTGTTCCACATTTCCAGCATGAGGGCATGTAGAGCGTCGTGGAAATCCTCCGGCATGTACTTGAGAATTTCATTTGGGGTTCTGGTGGGGCCCGGTGCTTTGTTGTTGTTTAGGGTGTGCACCGCTTTGCTGTAGCCTTGTCTACTTATCGTGAGGTCCAGTCCCGTGGGGTCCGGTCTCGGTGCCTTTGTGAGGCGCTCTTTTTGGGCTGGGTCTTCCCATGGTGGGGGGTTCGGGTCCGGTGGGCTGCGGTGTTCCATCTTGTATGGTGCCGAGTGAGCCATGTGGTCCGCGAGTGCGTTTGCAATGTTCATATGGCCTACCGCCAGGTTGCCTTCCCTATCCTGTAGTGCCTGTATGTTCGCCGTGGGGGCGTGGCCTGTCTCCTGCGCTTTGGCGTATATCCTCTTGTGGTATCTCTTTTGGTTATTCCAGTATTCCTTTACCGGTTTGTCGTTGTGCCTTTGCTTGGCTCGTTTCCAGTGCTGTTTGATCACCTGGTGTGCCGCCGACCTTTCTTTCTTGGCCTCTGCGGTGAGCCACGTCACCCATTCCTTTGCATATGCATTATTCCTGTCGGTTGGGCCCTCCATTCCTCCTTCTTTCAGGTTCCGGAGGGTTGAGTGTTCCGTGTGTGGGTTTCGTAGGTGTTGTTTGGCCTTCTTGTGCGCCCGCATTGTGAGTAGTGCGGCGTCTCTTGCTTTCCTGTCCTTTTTGCTCATCAGCAGGCCTGTCGCCAATCGGTTGGAGGTGCCTCCTACTACGGCAGTTGGTAGCTCTTCGTCCTTCAGCGCGCATTTGTTCGCTCTGGTGAGTATGTCCAGTACGGGTTCTCCTGCCCTGTCTATGGTGGCATGCACTACCTGCCTGTTGCCCTCTTCCCTACATTGGGTGGCTATCTCTGTTATGCGTCTCAGCTCAGCAGTCCTGGCGTAGTCATGTGTCCTGAGAAGGACGCTTTGGAGCGTTTCACTGTTGGCTTTGTTTAGGGGCGTGTCCAGCTTCACGCGTCCTGGTTGGGGGTCGCGGTCCACGTACGGTTCGTGGGTGTCTATGCTGTCCAACCGAAGGGTTGCCAGGCTCACCATTTCGTGGTCGCTCGTGTGGTGTTGGGTGAGGTGCGTGCTGCTCCCCGTCTCGTACTGCGCTCGTTTGTTTTTCGGTGCTAGCCATCTGTCAATGTTTCTGTTTTTCGCCCAGTTCAGTGTGGTGTTGACTGGCGGGCCTACATTGTGGAGGTCCAGCTCCTCCGCGAGTTTCGTCCATTGCTTGTCGGTTTTTGTTACCCCCTTGCCTGTGCTGGTGTTGCTCGCGTTGAGGTCTCCTCCTATAACCACATGTTCGTTCGGTTTTTCCGCGGTTTTCCGGAGCAGGTTGGTCGTGTACTTGATGAGTATTTTGCTCCTGGTTTTCCATTCTTCTGCTCCCGGTGGGTTGTAAATGCCCAGTACATGGTACATCACATCCCCGGGCAGGTGCAATACTACATGCAGGAGGTACCCCTCGAGGTGCGGTGCAGGGACAACGTGGTGGTTGTGTGCGTGACTGTAGGGGTTGCCGAGGAGTATTACTACTCACCCTTTCACTGCTTGTTCCGTCGTGCTCTCTGCTTTTCGCCCTTCCGTCTTGGTGCCTATTGCAGTGAACCGCATGTCTCTGAATCTTCTCATCGCACTGTCGTGTGCGCGCTTCACTTCCGTAAGCACTATCACCTGCAGTCCCAGCTGATTTTTGTTTCTTTTCCTGACGACTTCGGCAAGGTCGAGGCAGGCATCACTTTGCCCTGCTACATTCCATGCGAGCATGTGCAGGCGGTCTTCCCCATATGTCTGTCTTCTTCGGTTCTGTGAGGGGGGGCTGGTATTCGTGGGGGCCTTGCCCTTCTTCCGGTGCTTCCTTTTGCGTGTCTTCAAATTTCTCCCATTGTGCAATTGGTTCGTCTCCCATCTCCCCCTCCTCCTCGTTTGGGTGGGTTTCCGGTTCTAGCTGTTCCCCCATTCAGCCAGCGCATTCCCGCCGTCGCTTGGCAGTGTTGTGGGGGCCAGTCTGTGGAGCCATCTCCACAGGGCCTGGTTGCTTTGTAGCACTTCTGTGTCTCTCCTCTCGGGTTTGCGGTGCTCTTCCCCCGACCTCCGGGTTTGTGTTTGGGCCATCGGTGGGCTGCTGGGTCTCTGTTGCCTGCTGGCTGTCCACCGGCATTTGCCTTTGCCCCTCGGTGGCAGTCATCCTCTCTTTTACTGGTTGTTGTATCGACTTCCTGTAGGCATCGACCGCTGCTCTGTTGGTGGTTCCCCATTTGCTAACTGCTTCATTGAAGTGGGTGGGCCAGTGTCCCCCTGGGCATGTTTTTTGGAAGTGCATCCACGCTTTGGTGGCCAGCAGGACCCATGCCCCACAGCTGTAATGGTCTTGTGCATTTTGGTTGCCTTCGTTCATTAGTTCGACGGAGATTTCTTTTCCCAGCGTTTTGGCCAGGTGTTCTGCCCAGGTGTTCATGTCGGCTATCAGTCTTTAGTATTGTGCAGGGTTGTTCTTGTTTTTCCATTTGAGGAGTCATATATCCACAGTTTCAGTTTGTTGTTTTCTCTGTCCGGGCCTGCTAGTACCACTCTCCAGTGCTTGCCATCGCACACCGGTACGCAGAAGCTTCTAGAGCTCTTGAGTAGCTGCAGCGCTTTTGCTGTGTGTGGTTTGCTGTTGTCTCCTGGTTTGAGAGTTTCTCTCATCGTGGCTATCACCAGGGGTGGCATTGGGTTGTCCTCGTACAGTGCGTGGGCGTGCCTAATTTGGTGTGCGTTGAGCCTACGGAATATTATTATTTTGGAATAGAAAAGTGACAATCCTAGAATAGAAAATTAATTTTTTATTTTTAAAATGCAGACTGAAAATTTTATACCGTCCCTCGAAAAATCATTATCACAATGATGCCAAAGGGATATATGTATATCGGGAAATATTGGGGAAATGCGGAAAAAGAGCAAAAAAAAAACGCGAAAGCGCTTCCAGCGAAAGCCTGTGGTCTCTATGACCAATAAATACAAGTCGTGTGGGATTTTTTTTTCAGCCAATAATCTGGCCGCGATGTAGTGAATATACCAAAGGTTTATATTCACTAAAATATTTGTTGGTGAAATTCAATTTTTATATTTTCCATTCGCATATCCGTGGTATGATGACGTGTCTAGCCTCCGTCACGTCGAACAAAACACAATCCGCTCACCTGTTCTCGCTCAGACCTTCACCTCAAGCTGCTGGACAGTGACTTACGGACCCGTAAGTCACTGTCCAGCAGCTTGATGTAGAGGTCTGAGCAATACACCGCAAGCATCGAAACTTTGCATACTTATTTTTAGGCGTGTTAGGAACAACATGTTTTTTGCGCGCGCGAGATCCGTGCATAATCTGGGATCTGGAACGCCGCGCAAGGGAGGGGGTCATTGGGCACGCATCGAGTGAACGGCTCGACATACGCACCGCATGAAAGCACAATGCATAGCACAAGCGTACCACACATATCATATTCGCATAATGAACACGTTTTGAGCATTCGACAGCGCGCTGTCAGCCCTAGCAAAAACGCGGATGTCAACCGAGTCCACGTTTCCGCTAGCGTTTCGTCCCTCATCTGCGCGCTCGCTTGCAAGCAAGTATGCGCTGCGGATGAGGGAACGGCTTACCAAAATATTATCTCATATGTGTTAGCTTTCAAAATTAATTCGTACGGTCTGAATGGCCAACCACACTTCTCGCTAAGGTCCGGCGCGGTCATGTGGGTATGTTGAGCGGGATCTTAGGATTTTCGCGACTTCCAAAAGTAGTGAAAGGTGCCATCATTCTTTGCGAAGCGAATACTCCCTGACTCAGTAGAAATATGTGATAATATTAGATAGGAAAACTTTACTTACATGAACACGTAATCTTAAAAATCTTCGCCTGGCTGTACGGGGTCTCACTGCGAGAGAGAGAGCGCGTTCCGCGTTAAGTTGAAATTACATAGTACCTCTGCTCCTTATGATTTGGAACCGGACCAAATTACCTTACTTGCTTAATCAGCAGCAGCAGCAGCACCAGCAGCAGCACCAGCAGCAGCACCAGCAGCAGCACCAGCAGCAGCAAAGCTCGAATCCCAACGGGCGACACAGACGAACTTCCGATCTCACAATCGCCAGACGCTAACGATGACAGTGCCACTGCAGTCGCGTACATTTATCGCGACGCCACCCTCGCGTTATGGCATGGCATGTTGGGATGCAAAAAGCGAAGTATTTTCGCGCACATGATCCTACGGTCAGATGGCCTAGTGGAGATCTCCTTTTGAGATCGATCCGCCTAGTAACAAATAACATCTGTACATCGCAAAATGCTCTAAGCGACATCTGCTGTAAAATGGGACAGTGACACTGCGAGTATCATACGTATGCGAGAGGTGAATCTGTCAAAACCAAACCAAATCTTTTGCGTCTCAAAATGACATACCGTACAAAAAAGCAGTCATATGCCACCCAAGAAATGTGGCGTACCCCACTTCGACTTTTTCGCGGGGACGCACGATTAAATGAAGATATTACTACATTTTCAGTGCACGGTTCAGATGAATGAGCTTATAGTTCCGAATTTCGCCCGTCTAATGAATCACGTAATGTATCCAAGACGTGAATGATTTTGCGCCACATCGGCTATAGAGTTGGACGTTGGACCTTTCCAGGCTCGTATGACCAGTAATAATCACGAAAAGAGAATATTTAAGGGGGGCTTAATGCGGCGGGCTCTCGTACTTAACACATCATGGGTTTTCGAGCGATTTCAGCCGTGAAAAATATTTTAATCGAACTGCCATATTCATCTGCGCTGGATTTCTCTTGCCATGTCAGTTGTGTCGGGAAAACGGTAGTTCCCAAATATAAATTATATACAAAAATGTCATAAATAATTCAGAATACCCAGCGCATTACGCGTTACAGCAGTGTGAATTTTATGAACCACTTTGGTGAGCCACTTTGGTGAGCCACTTTGGTGAGGCCACCTCGCCAAAGTGGTTCACAAGTCCCGAGTGGGGGAAATTTTGGAAAATATCATTCTTGAAAGGCGGAAGAATTTTTTAGGCAGATCTGTATTCCAGAATTAAGAATTCAAATTTGTATTCAAGGATTGTCACTTTTCTATTCCAACCAAATTGCACACCCTTGAGCCTACCTTTCGTTTCGAACAGCCCTCTCGTGGTTGTGTCGTGCGGGTATGTTTCTGTGTGGGTTTGGCTTCCCCCACCTATCATGTTTGGTCCCCAGTTCTTGGCTTGTTCTTCTATTCTTCGTGTTATCATCCGCATTAGCCGTTTGCCCCTCGTTGGGGTGCCTTCTCTTATTGTGGTTACAGCTTGCTCCGGTTTTCTCGTTCTGACAAGCATGGGCCTGCCATTTCGGTTAATCAGTCTGAGTAGTTTGTATCCGTAGGGAGGTTGGGAGCTCCACACTGCCGCATTTTTCGCTGCTGTTCGCTTTCTTCTGTATCTGCGGTTGCTTGTTCTCCCGTTGTGTTCATTTCGGCTCATCTCACTTCTGCGGCCCCACGCTGTTCACCCTGGTGTGAGCGTTGCAATCAGCATGACGAGCAGTGGGGTCATGGTAACCGCAGCTTTTCGTAGCGGTTCGGTCACTTCCCCTCGTGTCCACCCCGGTTCACACCGCAGCATTTGTGGCGTTATCGGGTTTATGGTTACAGCGTTACATTGCCCTAAATGCGTGTTTGTAACACCCCTAGCCCAATTCCATTGGCGGGTATCATTTTTGGTGTGTTGTCCAGTAATTGTGTAAGAAAGTTTTCGTGTTTTGGTGTTTTTTTTTTGAATTTTTTAATTTTTACGTAGAGCATTTTTAGGAATTCGCTTGTGGTCGAATGTTGGCGGCTTGCTCCAGCATTTTGTGTGTCCATTCTCCCTGCTCTCCTTAGATATTCGCTGGAGTTTCGCGTCGTTTTCCCCGTCGAGTTGTGCCGTGCGTGTGTATTTGTTTCCCTTGTCGTTAGGGTTATTTTAGGGTTCGCCGCTGTACCGCTGCGGTCCTTTGCTGTGTGGGTGGGTGGTGGTGTGCCAGTTGGTTGGCTGGGGTGCTTTTGTGCCCGTGTTGTGCGTATCTGGTGCGACTGTGTTGTTTGCGTAATTGTCGAGTTTATGGTGGCAGCGTTACATCGCCCTAAATTCTCGTCTGTAACGTCCCTAGCATTTTCCCCTTGGCGGGCCTTCTTTTGTGTATGTCGTCCCGTCGTTGTGCCGAAATTCTTGGGCGTTCCAGTGTGTTTTCCAATTTTTTCTGTTTTTACGTAGAGCATTTTTGGGAATTCGCTTGCGGCCGGGTGTTGGTGGTTCGTCCCCACATTTTGTGTATCGTGTCTCCCTACCCTCCCGGGCCATTTCCCAAAGTTTTTTGCCACCCTCGTCATTATTGGGGCCTGTGTGAGGTCATTTGTGCCTTTAATTGTTAGGGTTCCGGTAGGGTTCGCCTGTATAACGCTGTAATGTCGTGCTAACTTATAGAGTGGGAGTGTACTCTTATCACTGCTGCAGGTGTGCCATGTCTCCTTATGTTTAAGCATATATATGCATCGGCCCATTGCTATATGCTTTTTGTTGTTGTTCGTACTCACTATGGGAATTTGGTTGTAGTTCGTTGTGTTCATACTACAGAATTGGTTTGTATTCATTAGTTTCGCACTTGGCATTCGGCTTATTGCCTTGTGAGTCACCAGAGTGGGCCAGTTGACATTGTGTATGCCTTGTTAAGCGTACGTCTGTTGTCAATGGTCGGTAAGTTTTTGGTGAGTTATCACGGTGAGTCAGGTGGTATTGTGTATGCAGCACGGGGTGTGTGTTCGTTATCCTGGCATGGTTAATGGTATGGTTATTGGTATTACTTAGCGTGGTAATGTTGTGTCCCAGGGTGGCATATATAGCGGGTTGAAGCCGAGGTGGGCAGTTGCTATTAGTTACAAATATTACCATAACTTGCAGTTTTAAACAGGCTAGTTTAGGTTTGCTACTTCTTTTGTCTACCTATCCTGGCTGGGGCCCTGGCCGATGCTGTCTGGGTGCCTTTCCAGGCCAGAAGGGTGTGCTGTCTCCCTGTTCGATCGCACCCCCCACTTTTGCTTAGTTCCTGGCTGGCTTGTGTGTATGTGGTTGCTCGTTTTGGTGGGGGTATTGCAGGTGCAGCTTGTACCTTAGGAGTGGGCTCGATGCTTGGTGTTGCTAGGCCACCCTGTCCTGAAGTCCAGCCGCCTCTTTGGTCCTCTGTGACACAGCAGATTTTTGTCAGTTTGCTGTCGATGGCACTCCCATGTAGGGGTGTGCTGAGGTGTGTTGTGGTTTGGTTTGTAAGGCAGGGGGTTGTGTGTTGCCTCACCTTTCTCGTGACAGGTGGAGTAGCTCGGGGGCTCCCCAGCTGTATCTCCCCCTGCGCAGATGCCTGGGTCCCCCCTGGTGCCCTTCTTTTCGCTGGTGGCTCAGCCCTAGCCGCCCTGTCGCCTGTGCTGGCCGCTGGCTTCTTTGATGGGGGCTGTTTTTTCCTGGAGTCTGTTTTGGGGCCTTGGTACGGGATGCCCCGGTACTCGTCGTCCTCTGCTGCTGTCTGTGGGGTTTTCTTTCTGGCAAAGCGGAGTGGCTGGTCAGGTGACTGCTGCTTGCCTCCTCCTGTAAGCCGGTCGGCGAGGGCAGTCAGTGTGCTTACCATAGCACTGCCGGTGTCCCGGTAAGTCTGATGGAAACCCCTCACCTCTTGGGTGATTTCTGTGTGGCGTACCCCCGCGTTGTGTTCCTGCTCTTTGTTAAGCTCACGAAGTTCGTCTAAGGTCATTGGCTTGGCCTCGTTGAACCGTTCCAACTGCTCGTTGATGTTTTTCAGAAGTGTCTTGGTCTCCGGGGTGGCTTGTTTGCCAGTCGCCGCAGCTTTCTGAAGGACCTCGCCGGCCTTGGACTCTACTTTGTTGATGAGCTTCGAGGCGACCTCCTCGGCTATTTTGTCGATTCGACCTCCTTGTGCTTCTCTGCCACGAGTGGCCCGCGGGGTTTGGCGCTGGATGGTGCCAGTGCCTTTCGCACTCCACCTTCCCACCTCTAGAGTGACAGAGGCTGTGATGCGTCGGCCCGTGTCGTCCACCCCAGCTGGGACTCGTACTGTCTGCTTCCCCGCCTTGGCCAGCGCGTCGTATGCTTCCTCAGTGAATATCGCGTAGTAGTTGATTGCGTACCCACCCCCGTTGCGTTTCCACTGCAGCAGGGATGCTGGGTCCCCTGGGACTGATGGGGCCCACTGTCTGGACGGGACGTGGAAGTCGAAAACTTCGTCTGTTTCCTTGAGGGTCGTGGTGTTGAGTGTGAGC